>JBAWJQ010001140.1:0-278504 GCA_037783105.1 Bactrocera zonata | reverse complement strand
AATGAAGGAAAAATTCCTGCATTATTGTGAAAATAGCGTGGAATGCTCGATATATGAAAAATATGTCACAAAGCACCCCACGCTTTTCTCACAATAATGCAGGAATTTTTCCTTCATTATTATTGTTAGTTTATACAAAGAATTATTTTTCACTTTTTAGTTTGATATGCTTTAAAAGCGTGTTTTTTAGTTTTTTTAAACTATATTTATTTTTAATTTTTTAGTTTGATGTTAGAAACCCCAAATTTGTTAAAATATGAACTATGACATGTAGTATTGGTTAAGTTAATCGATAATTAGACAGCATTTAATATCTACTCATAACCTTTCATTGACTAATTGTTATATTATATTATTTGCGACCAAGTTCTATTTACGACTTTACGAATTATTATTTCTTAATCGAATCATTTCTTCTAAAGCTTCACTGTTACATGGGGTTTTACCTGTCAACTTTGAACAGTCTAGTTCTTCAATTCGAATTCCGTCCAAAGATCTACAACGACTAAGTGCTACATAAGCTTGTCCAGCAGCAAACAGTCGAGAGCCCAGATAAATTACTGCATGATCTACTGTACAACCTTGCATCTTATGAACGGTCGACGCCCAACTCAGTATTATTGGCAACATTCGTCTCTCAGCGACTCCATAGCTGTATTTTGCTGGAAATTGTATCGTTATTGGCTTAATTACGTGTTCACCATCTGAGCCAAAATTAATACGTACTGACGGGATGTCTTCTGCATATACTTGGTCCCTGCGAAAATTTGGCCAGATAATTTCTGTAATAAACCCCATATTACCATTTACTAAACCTTTTGACACGTCAATATTCGACCTTAACATCACTTTTGCTCCAACGAATATTTTTAATACATTAGGAAGACCTCCTGTTTTATTGATATCATTCGGTATTACAGTATTTAAGTCCTTATTACCTAAATTTCGTGTAGCGTCAATGAGTTGGTCTTGTGCTTTAATCGTATAAATAACAGTCCCTTTATCTTGAAAGCTCTTCAGAACTTTTTCGTTATGTATAACAACTTGGTCGTTAGTAGGGTAAATCCTTAAAGCTTTCTCAATCGAGAATTCTTCAGTGGTATCTGTTGACACTTTTTCAAGAAGAACTTCAAGATGCTTCGACGTCAACTTTCCAACTCTTAAAGCATTAAGCACATCTATAAATGTCGTATCTTCTTGTTGACGCATGTTTTGTTGGAGTTCAACCAGGCGGAATTGTCGCCACAAATGTGTAGCGGGTTTCATATGTTCTGGCTGTTGAAATACCTGATGTCCTCGGACAGGTGGTAGCTGCATTAAATCACCAAAGAGTAAGACATTTATACCTCCAAAACAAGCGTCCTGTCTCTTTAGTTGGCGCAAACGAGAGTCGATCATGCAAAGCATTTCATAAGGCACCATAGAAATTTCGTCTATGAACAGAAACTCAACGTTTTGCCATAACTGGCGCATCCCTCTTAAATAATTTCCTGTAAGAAGTGGCATGTTAATGATGACACCATCTTTTTGTACTGGTAGTTTCAACAGGCTGTGTAGTGTAGAACCTCCGACCAACCGTGCTGCAACTCCAGTAAGAGCACCAACTTTCACGACTAATTTTCCATAACATCGGTTAACTTGGTTTTTCAATACATTAAAGAGAAAAGTTTTTCCGGTGCCCGCTCCACCTGTGACGAAAATTTTTTCTCGTTTAATATCACCATTAAGTTGATTTTTAATACTCTCTGTAATGACAGTAAACAATTGTTTTTGATCAATATTCATAGCGTGCTGTGCTCTTTGAAATTGATCATTGCTCATTTCTGTGTCCGGTAATTCTTCTTCTATAACTTCAGGATTTATAATCTCTGGCTGTTCTAAAATTTCAAATGCATGTATCTGATTGAATGCATTTTCAAGCTGTTGGTCACGCTCTCGAAATTGGCGCATATACCTGCTTATTTCCTTCAAACGATTCTCTCGATGTAAAAACGCCTCTTTTGCATTATCGAAACCTTCAAGTAATTCAGTTTCCAAACGATAAGGCATATATTGAAGAAGTAAGCTATAGAAAAAGTTGTCGGGATCTGATGTTGCTATAAAATATGGCACCCTAACAACTGCGGGAACCTTTCTCACAACCATTTTGCTCTTATCTAATAGCGTAATGAGTGGACGATGTGTGTTACGAAATTCTTCATACGCGTCGTGATCAACACTTTCCTCAGTTTCGCTTACTTTTTTCGGATAGAATGGTTCAAATAACATTGCAAACTCTGTAAGGCTCATGTTTTCAAAATCGTAATCGGGAGATTGTAATGGACGTTTTTGATATCTTTCAAAGATATTACTATAATAACCAGTTGCGTGCCCGTTTCTGTCGAATTGCAATACTCTGTAACGCTGTTCTGCCTTTCTTGTGTTCAGAAAAATGCAGCTTCGAGAACTGTCCCGTAATGGGATATGACAAAGTCTATATGCACATTCTGCAGCTGATACTTGTCGTTCATGAAGAATCTTCATACATATGCTGAACAGTTTGCGTGAAATATCAGTTTCTTCGCGTTGAATTTGCTGTATTGCCTGCGCAATTCCAGAATCTATACCTGCAGGTTCTGCTTTCGATAGGTACTTTGCTATATAGTACGCTATCGCTTCGTTTGATCCGCATGGCTGAATATCCATGTTGCCTGCCCACAGTCTTAGCAACTCTGGGTGGTAATTATTTACCCAAGCATCTTCCTTTCGACGCTTAAGTAAACAAATTCTACCTCCGTTACGAAGAAAATCATCTGAAGAATGTGACACAATTCGTGTCTCGTCACATTCTTGGCGTGGAAAGTTGAATCGGCATCTTATAGAAGTATTATTTTTTGAACAAGTTTGTGTATGCCGATGAATTTGACATTTTTTAACAAATTCATGAAGCTCTGGGTCTACTTCTTCTGAAGGGATTCTACAGCAACAATTACGATCCATAAGAAGTTTCCCTTCTTCTGAGTCAAACTCGGGATGATTTTCGATCCAAATCACCATATGAAGGTGAGGACTGCCCCGATTCTGGAATTCAATGCGCCACCAATGATCCTTCACTTTTCCGCCAAACACATAATCATTATTTTTTATAAATTTCATTAGAGCATTTACTCTTAACATGAAATGTCGACTCAAAATTACTGGATACTTCTCGATAAGTCTTTGAGTCTCATAAATATCGAGAGTACTGGGATCAACATCAGCCCTACCATCGGCTATTAACAAAGCCTTTCGTTGGTCTAGCCAGTTGAGATCATTTGAGCTAAATGTTACGAAGTATGTTGGAGGTCCTAAACATCTGATTTGAGCTAATAGTTCATTCAGAGCTGATCTCCAATAAGCTGCCGAACCTCTTAAATTTTTTACATAAATATGGACATCTTCTATTGCTCCTTCTTGATTAACAATTTTTTTGCCGCATGCAGATATAGTGCTTTTGATTCTATAATATTCAAAGAAGGATAAGGCATAAAATAGATAGTCGTTACGTTGAAATCTTGTGTCACTTCCCAAAATTCTAAACTGAAAGTAGTCTAACGCTGTAATATTTACAGGCCTTTGTTCTTTGAACCCGTTTTTTCCGTAAGGAAACAAGAAGTACCAGGCAAATTCTTCTGCTTTCAGTTCATGTCCGATATTAACGATGTTGTCTTTCGTTTTGCGGGTAATTTCGTTAAGGTTTCGTGAAACCTGTAGTTCATCTTCCACATTGGGTTGCATTACATCAATCGGCGCCATCAAAGATGTCTGCAGTGGAATTAAATGATTAGGTAGTTCATGTTGAGAAGTAATCATTTCAGGCGCTGCCGTTACTATCTCAATACTCTGCTGTATTTCTATCTCATCAAGCTCGTCTGTTTCATATACAACATCAACGTAATCAAGAGTATACTGCACATTTTTGCTGCCTGTTGTACGTTTACAAATCCTCACAAACTCGTCTAAATTGTCGCATTCGATAATGCAGGCTTTTCCATTGTTATCCTTTGCTCTAGATCCTTTTTGACCACAAGAATGTGAATTAGTGAAGTAATATTTGTTATCATAGCACATCACTCCGAATGATTGTCCTTCTGTTATTATTATGCCGGCGCTATGTTCCATGAAAAGATCTTCCAACCCTTGACGAAGGGTGCGTCCGAAGTTTGTTTCATTATTCTTGTCGCTCAAGCTTCCATATATGCTTGGTTCATCGGCGAAAGTGATCTGAAACCGTTTGCCGAATGCGACTAAAACATCTTTTATTGCGTGGAAATTTCGCACCAGTAGGTATCCATCGTCTTCAATACGATAGGCCATTAAATTTCGCTCCGTTTGAAATCTTATATTGCTGTAGATTTGGTCACCCGTTATCATATTCAGGTTGAGGGTGTTTGTAAACCACTGTTTTGGTGCAAGAATACTAGCTCTAAGGATGTTAGACAATGCCATCGCACAGCATTGTACACCTGCAAATCCTGATGTGAATATGAGCTCGTTTCCTTGGTGCCATGAAGCACGCACAATTCTCGAAAATTCACATATTCTTGTGTAAGCACTAGGGTTATTGTTAAGTTCATCATTGATTTCATTCATAACCTCTAGTGGAGCTTTTTCTACTCTAATAATATCTTCTTCATTCATTATGACGTTTTGATCGATAGTGACGTCTTTATAAAGGGGATTGTTAGCGACCAACCAATGTAGTGCATCATATACCTTTTGCCTAGATACTGAAAACTGTCGCGTTACATTAATATTTTCCAAAAATTCAGTAATGACAACTATTCCAGCATTATTAGTGGTTCTTGGTAACATATTCGGAAGTTTTTCAGTAACTTCGAAAACATCCTGAGCAAACAATACTGCTTGACCTCGAAAACTATATTGCCCAAATACACCGCTTAATTTTATAATTTTGACAAATGGAATAATACGTGAAATCAGCCTTTGCTCGGCTTGAGATAAATCCGAAATCACGTCTGGAATAAAGCCTGGATCTAGATTGTTCCAATAAGATTTGGATGGTGGAATATTTTTCTTTGAATTCAAATGGGTTTTGCAACGATTGCAAACAACCAAACATTTTTTTTGCTTTAATTCATTAGGCAAATATGTGTTTGCTATAGCATCTACAATCCACTTAAAAATTTGATGTTTATAGCATCGTTTAGTGCAAACTTCACATATCGCATCGCAAAACGAGTTAATTGCCTGCCTAAAGGTCGTTATACTGGCTTTACGCAACCTTCGGACCTCTTCGTTTTGTTTCTGCATTTGCTGCAAACGAGCCTCTCTGGCTTGTTCTGATTCTGAGGCTCGGTTTTCCGCTGCATGCTGGCGCATTTGCTGCAAACGGGCCTCTCTGACTTTCTCTGGTTCTGAGGCTCAGCTTTCCGCTGCATGCTTACGCATTTGCTGCAAACGAGCCTCTCTGGCTTTCTCTGGTTCTGAGGCTCGGCTTTCCGCTGCATTCTGACACATTTGCTGCAAACGATCCTCTCTGGCTTTTTCTGGTTCTGAAGCTCGTCTTTCCGCTGCATGCTGACGCATTTGCTGCAAACGAGCCTCTCTGGCTTGCTTTGGTTCTAAGGCTCGTCTTTCCGCTGAATGCTTACGCATTTGCTGCAAACGAGCCTCTCTGCCTTGCTGTGGTTCTGAGGCTCGGCTTTCCGCTGCATGCTGACGCATTTGCTGCAAACGAGCCTCTCTGGCTTTCTCTGGTTCTGAGGCTCGGCTTTCCGCTGCATTCTGACACATTTGCTGCAAACGATCCTCTCTGGCTTTTTCTGGTTCTGAAGCTCGTCTTTCCGCTGCATGCTTACGCATTTGCTGCAAACGAGTCTCTCTGCCTTGTTGTGGTTCTGAGGCTCGGCTTTCCGCTGCATGCTGACGCATTTGCTGCAAACGAGCCTCTCTGGCTTTCTCTGGTTCTGAGGCTCGGCTTTCCGCTGCATTCTGACACATTTGCTGCAAACGATCCTCTCTGGCTTTTTCTGGTTCTGAAGCTCGTCTTTCCGCTGCATGCTTACGCATTTGTTGCAAACGAGCCTCTCTGCCTTGCTGTGGTTCTGAGGCTCGGCTTTCCGCTGCATGCTGACGCATTTGCTGCAAACGAGCCTCTCTGGCTTTCTCTGGTTCTGAGGCTCGGCTTTCCGCTGCATGCTGACGCATTTGCTGCAAACGAGCCTCTCTGGCTTTCTCTGGTTCTGAGGCTCGGCTTTCCGCTGCATTCTGACACATTTGCTGCAAACGAGCCTCTCTGGCTTTTTCTGGTTCTGAAGCTCGTCTTTCCGCTGCATGCTGACGCATTTGCTGCAAACGATCCTTTCTGACTTCCTCTGGTTCTGAGGCTCGGCTTTCCGCTGCATGCTGACGCATTTGTTGCAAACGATCCTTTCTGACTTGCTTTGGTTCTGAGGCTCGGCTTTCCGCTGCATGCTGACGCATTTGCTGCAAACGATCCTTTCTGACGTCCTCTGTTTCTGAGGCTCGGCTTTCTGATGCACGCTGACGCACTTGCTTCAAGCGAGTCTCCCTGCCTTCCTTCGACTGCTTGGCTCTATAACTTCTCATATAGAGCCTTCTTTTCTCCTTTATTTTCTGTAATTCGCTTAAGTGTTCTGACGATCTTTCCATTCTTTCGCTGAGATTTGTTGTTTTTTTTATAAACAATTCGTTAAATAAAATTAATTTATTAGTTTATAATGAAAAGATTTTAATCAAATCAAACTATACGACGCACAGACTTTTTGAAAATCTATGTAAATATATTTCGCTTATAATTTTAAATTGTCACAACCGTACACTTCGACTGTTTTTTTTCGATTGATTGTATACCTAATATATTCCTGATATTTATGATGTCCCGCGGGAACCAAAAAAGTAACGGTACAAACTTGGGTTTATCCATTTCTATTGTCCTTGACTAGCACTTATAATTCAACTGGTCGACCCGGAAAGTAGGTAAGCTCCATTTTTTCAGGTAGAGGGATTCAAATAAGGGGTAGGTAGAATATTTCTTTGTGTATTTAAAATTTTTAGGAATTCTTATTTTATATTGAAAGAATCTATTTTTTAATACGCTTTTATTAGCTTCACTTGTATGTATGTATGTATGTATGTATGTAAGTATTTATGTATGTATGTATGTATGTATGTATGTATGTATGTATGTTTGTAACTTTTTTAAGTGGTACTGAAACGTAGAATATTTGAGCGACACTGTAGGAAGGCGTATGTATGTATGTATGTATGTATGTTTGTAACTTTTTTAAGTGGTACTGAAACGTAGAATATTTGAGAGACACTGTAGGAAGGCGACAGTAAGTTTAAGCAGCTCACCAAAAATATGCAACATCTATGTATATAAAACTAGTTTTGGCGACATTTGAGTAGCATATGTATATACTGAAATATACATATGTATATCCTTAAAGAAAGTATACTTTATATAGATACATATACTTACATATGTACATATATAAGTATAACCGCGCACCAGAAGAAATAACATCAAATAATGCAAAACACGCGACTTTTAGGTAATAAAAAAATTAATACTTATAATAAAATTTTTGTAGTAAAAAAAATTTCAGATACTAGTTTTCAAAATGCCTCCGAGAAGCAACTGTAGTAGAAAACTCCTTTTTTTAATTTTGGCTGTCACGTCGATGTGAGCTTTTTAAAAATTGTCACCGAATCTAATGGCGGAGAATACGATTTAAGTTATATTCGTTTATATTTCACAATATTGGCAAATATCATAGAAGAAAAAATAGATTCTTTCAATATAAAATAAGAATTCCTAAAAATTTTAAATACACAAAGAAATATTCTACCTACCCCTTATTTGAATCCCTCTACCTGAAAAAATGGAGCTTACCTACTTTCCGGGTCGACCAGTTGAATTATAAGTGCTAGTCAAGGACAATAGAAATGGATAAACCCAAGTTTGTACCGTTACTTTTTTGGTTCCCGCGGGACATCATAAATATCAGGAATATATTAGGTATACAATCAATCGAAAAAAAACAGTCGAAGTGTACGGTTGTGACAATTTAAAATTATAAGCGAAATATATTTACATAGATTTTCAAAAAGTCTGTGCGTCGTATAGTTTGATTTGATTAAAATCTTTTCATTATAAACTAATAAATTAATTTTATTTAACGAATTGTTTATAAAAAAAACAACAAATCTCAGCGAAAGAATGGAAAGATCGTCAGAACACTTAAGCGAATTACAGAAAATAAAGGAGAAAAGAAGGCTCTATATGAGAAGTTATAGAGCCAAGCAGTCGAAGGAAGGCAGGGAGACTCGCTTGAAGCAAGTGCGTCAGCGTGCATCAGAAAGCCGAGCCTCAGAAACAGAGGACGTCAGAAAGGATCGTTTGCAGCAAATGCGTCAGCATGCAGCGGAAAGCCGAGCCTCAGAACCAAAGCAAGTCAGAAAGGATCGTTTGCAACAAATGCGTCAGCATGCAGCGGAAAGCCGAGCCTCAGAACCAGAGGAAGTCAGAAAGGATCGTTTGCAGCAAATGCGTCAGCATGCAGCGGAAAGACGAGCTTCAGAACCAGAAAAAGCCAGAGAGGCTCGTTTGCAGCAAATGTGTCAGAATGCAGCGGAAAGCCGAGCCTCAGAACCAGAGAAAGCCAGAGAGGCTCGTTTGCAGCAAATGCGTCAGCATGCAGCGGAAAGCCGAGCCTCAGAACCAGAGAAAGCCAGAGAGGCTCGTTTGCAGCAAATGCGTCAGCATGCAGCGGAAAGCCGAGCCTCAGAACCACAGCAAGGCAGAGAGGCTCGTTTGCAACAAATGCGTAAGCATGCAGCGGAAAGACGAGCTTCAGAACCAGAAAAAGCCAGAGAGGATCGTTTGCAGCAAATGTGTCAGAATGCAGCGGAAAGCCGAGCCTCAGAACCAGAGAAAGCCAGAGAGGCTCGTTTGCAGCAAATGCGTCAGCATGCAGCGGAAAGCCGAGCCTCAGAACCACAACAAGGCAGAGAGACTCGTTTGCAGCAAATGCGTAAGCATGCAGCGGAAAGACGAGCTTCAGAACCAGAAAAAGCCAGAGAGGATCGTTTGCAGCAAATGTGTCAGAATGCAGCGGAAAGCCGAGCCTCAGAACCAGAGAAAGCCAGAGAGGCTCGTTTGCAGCAAATGCGTCAGCATGCAGCGGAAAGCCGAGCCTCAGAACCACAGCAAGGCAGAGAGGCTCGTTTGCAGCAAATGCGTAAGCATTCAGCGGAAAGACGAGCCTTAGAACCAAAGCAAGCCAGAGAGGCTCGTTTGCAGCAAATGCGTCAGCATGCAGCGGAAAGACGAGCTTCAGAACCAGAAAAAGCCAGAGAGGATCGTTTGCAGCAAATGTGTCAGAATGCAGCGGAAAGCCGAGCCTCAGAACCAGAGAAAGCCAGAGAGGCTCGTTTGCAGCAAATGCGTAAGCATGCAGCGGAAAGCTGAGCCTCAGAACCAGAGAAAGTCAGAGAGGCCCGTTTGCAGCAAATGCGCCAGCATGCAGCGGAAAACCGAGCCTCAGAATCAGAACAAGCCAGAGAGGCTCGTTTGCAGCAAATGCAGAAACAAAACGAAGAGGTCCGAAGGTTGCGTAAAGCCAGTATAACGACCTTTAGGCAGGCAATTAACTCGTTTTGCGATGCGATATGTGAAGTTTGCACTAAACGATGCTATAAACATCAAATTTTTAAGTGGATTGTAGATGCTATAGCAAACACATATTTGCCTAATGAATTAAAGCAAAAAAATGTTTGGTTGTTTGCAATCGTTGCAAAACCCATTTGAATTCAAAGAAAAATATTCCACCATCCAAATCTTATTGGAACAATCTAGATCCAGGCTTTATTCCAGACGTGATTTCGGATTTATCTCAAGCCGAGCAAAGGCTGATTTCACGTATTATTCCATTTGTCAAAATTATAAAATTAAGCGGTGTATTTGGGCAATATAGTTTTCGAGGTCAAGCAGTATTGTTTGCTCAGGATGTTTTCGAAGTTACTGAAAAACTTCCGAATATGTTACCAAGAACCACTAATAATGCTGGAATAGTTGTCATTACTGAATTTTTGGAAAATATTAATGTAACGCGACAGTTTTCAGTATCTAGGCAAAAGGTATATGATGCACTACATTGGTTGGTCGCTAACAATCCCCTTTATAAAGACGTCACTATCGATCAAAACGTCATAATGAATGAAGAAGATATTATTAGAGTAGAAAAAGCTCCACTAGAGGTTATGAATGAAATCAATGATGAACTTAACAATAACCCTAGTGCTTACACAAGAATATGTGAATTTTCGAGAATTGTGCGTGCTTCATGGCACCAAGGAAACGAGCTCATATTCACATCAGGATTTGCAGGTGTACAATGCTGTGCGATGGCATTGTCTAACATCCTTAGAGCTAGTATTCTTGCACCAAAACAGTGGTTTACAAACACCCTCAACCTGAATATGATAACGGGTGACCAAATCTACAGCAATATAAGATTTCAAACGGAGCGAAATTTAATGGCCTATCGTATTGAAGACGATGGATACCTACTGGTGCGAAATTTCCACGCAATAAAAGATGTTTTAGTCGCATTCGGCAAACGGTTTCAGATCACTTTCGCCGATGAACCAAGCATATATGGAAGCTTGAGCGACAAGAATAATGAAACAAACTTCGGACGCACCCTTCGTCAAGGGTTGGAAGATCTTTTCATGGAACATAGCGCCGGCATAATAATAACAGAAGGACAATCATTCGGAGTGATGTGCTATGATAACAAATATTACTTCACTAATTCACATTCTTGTGGTCAAAAAGGATCTAGAGCAAAGGATAACAATGGAAAAGCCTGCATTATCGAATGCGACAATTTAGACGAGTTTGTGAGGATTTGTAAACGTACAACAGGCAGCAAAAATGTGCAGTATACTCTTGATTACGTTGATGTTGTATATGAAACAGACGAGCTTGATGAGATAGAAATACAGCAGAGTATTGAGATAGTAACGGCAGCGCCTGAAATGATTACTTCTCAACATGAACTACCTAATCATTTAATTCCACTGCAGACATCTTTGATGGCGCCGATTGATGTAATGCAACCCAATGTGGAAGATGAACTACAGGTTTCACGAAACCTTAACGAAATTACCCGCAAAACGAAAGACAACATCGTTAATATCGGACATGAACTGAAAGCAGAAGAATTTGCCTGGTACTTCTTGTTTCCTTACGGAAAAAACGGGTTCAAAGAACAAAGGCCTGTAAATATTACAGCGTTAGACTACTTTCAGTTTAGAATTTTGGGAAGTGACACAAGATTTCAACGTAACGACTATCTATTTTATGCCTTATCCTTCTTTGAATATTATAGAATCAAAAGCACTATATCTGCATGCGGCAAAAAAATTGTTAATCAAGAAGGAGCAATAGAAGATGTCCATATTTATGTAAAAAATTTAAGAGGTTCGGCAGCTTATTGGAGATCAGCTCTGAATGAACTATTAGCTCAAATCAGATGTTTAGGACCTCCAACATACTTCGTAACATTTAGCTCAAATGATCTCAACTGGCTAGACCAACGAAAGGCTTTGTTAATAGCCGATGGTAGGGCTGATGTTGATCCCAGTACTCTCGATATTTATGAGACTCAAAGACTTATCGAGAAGTATCCAGTAATTTTGAGTCGACATTTCATGTTAAGAGTAAATGCTCTAATGAAATTTATAAAAAATAATGATTATGTGTTTGGCGGAAAAGTGAAGGATCATTGGTGGCGCATTGAATTCCAGAATCGGGGCAGTCCTCACCTTCATATGGTGATTTGGATCGAAAATCATCCCGAGTTTGACTCAGAAGAAGGGAAACTTCTTATGGATCGTAATTGTTGCTGTAGAATCCCTTCAGAAGAAGTAGACCCAGAGCTTCATGAATTTGTTAAAAAATGTCAAATTCATCGGCATACACAAACTTGTTCAAAAAATAATACTTCTATAAGATGCCGATTCAACTTTCCACGCCAAGAATGTGACGAGACACGAATTGTGTCACATTCTTCAGATGATTTTCTTCGTAACGGAGGTAGAATTTGTTTACTTAAGCGTCGAAAGGAAGATGCTTGGGTAAATAATTACCACCCAGAGTTGCTAAGACTGTGGGCAGGCAACATGGATATTCAGCCATGCGGATCAAACGAAGCGATAGCGTACTATATAGCAAAGTACCTATCGAAAGCAGAACCTGCAGGTATAGATTCTGGAATTGCGCAGGCAATACAGCAAATTCAACGCGAAGAAACTGATATTTCACGCAAACTGTTCAGCATATGTATGAAGATTCTTCATGAACGACAAGTATCAGCTGCAGAATGTGCATATAGACTTTGTCATATCCCATTACGGGACAGTTCTCGAAGCTGCATTTTTCTGAACACAAGAAAGGCAGAACAGCGTTACAGAGTATTGCAATTCGACAGAAACGGGCACGCAACTGGTTATTATAGTAATATCTTTGAAAGATATCAAAAACGTCCATTACAATCTCCCGATTACGATTTTGAAAACATGAGCCTTACAGAGTTTGCAATGTTATTTGAACCATTCTATCCGAAAAAAGTAAGCGAAACTGAGGAAAGTGTTGATCACGACGCGTATGAAGAATTTCGTAACACACATCGTCCACTCATTACGCTATTAGATAAGAGCAAAATGGTTGTGAGAAAGGTTCCCGCAGTTGTTAGGGTGCCATATTTTATAGCAACATCAGATCCCGACAACTTTTTCTATAGCTTACTTCTTCAATATATGCCTTATCGTTTGGAAACTGAATTACTTGAAGGTTTCGATAATGCAAAAGAGGCGTTTTTACATCGAGAGAATCGTTTGAAGGAAATAAGCAGGTATATGCGCCAATTTCGAGAGCGTGACCAACAGCTTGAAAATGCATTCAATCAGATACATGCATTTGAAATTTTAGAACAGCCAGAGATTATAAATCCTGAAGTTATAGAAGAAGAATTACCGGACACAGAAATGAGCAATGATCAATTTCAAAGAGCACAGCACGCTATGAATATTGATCAAAAACAATTGTTTACTGTCATTACAGAGAGTATTAAAAATCAACTTAATGGTGATATTAAACGAGAAAAAATTTTCGTCACAGGTGGAGCGGGCACCGGAAAAACTTTTCTCTTTAATGTATTGAAAAACCAAGTTAACCGATGTTATGGAAAATTAGTCGTGAAAGTTGGTGCTCTTACTGGAGTTGCAGCACGGTTGGTCGGAGGTTCTACACTACACAGCCTGTTGAAACTACCAGTACAAAAAGATGGTGTCATCATTAACATGCCACTTCTTACAGGAAATTATTTAAGAGGGATGCGCCAGTTATGGCAAAACGTTGAGTTTCTGTTCATAGACGAAATTTCTATGGTGCCTTATGAAATGCTTTGCATGATCGACTCTCGTTTGCGCCAACTAAAGAGACAGGACGCTTGTTTTGGAGGTATAAATGTCTTACTCTTTGGTGATTTAATGCAGCTACCACCTGTCCGAGGACATCAGGTATTTCAACAGCCAGAACATATGAAACCCGCTACACATTTGTGGCGACAATTCCGCCTGGTTGAACTCCAACAAAACATGCGTCAACAAGAAGATACGACATTTATAGATGTGCTTAATGCTTTAAGAGTTGGAAAGTTGACGTCGAAGCATCTTGAAGTTCTTCTTGAAAAAGTGTCAACAGATACCACTGAAGAATTCTCGATTGAGAAAGCTTTAAGGATTTACCCTACTAACGACCAAGTTGTTATACATAACGAAAAAGTTCTGAAGAGCTTTCAAGATAAAGGGACTGTTATTTATACGATTAAAGCACAAGACCAACTCATTGACGCTACACGAAATTTAGGTAATAAGGACTTAAATACTGTAATACCGAATGATATCAATAAAACAGGAGGTCTTCCTAATGTATTAAAAATATTCGTTGGAGCAAAAGTGATGTTAAGGTCGAATATTGACGTGTCAAAAGGTTTAGTAAATGGTAATATGGGGTTTATTACAGAAATTATCTGGCCAAATTTTCGCAGGGACCAAGTATATGCAGAAGACATCCCGTCAGTACGTATTAATTTTGGCTCAGATGGTGAACACGTAATTAAGCCAATAACGATACAATTTCCAGCAAAATACAGCTATGGAGTCGCTGAGAGACGAATGTTGCCAATAATACTGAGTTGGGCGTCGACCGTTCATAAGATGCAAGGTTGTACAGTAGATCATGCAGTAATTTATCTGGGCTCTCGACTGTTTGCTGCTGGACAAGCTTATGTAGCACTTAGTCGTTGTAGATCTTTGGACGGAATTCGAATTGAAGAACTAGACTGTTCAAAGTTGACAGGTAAAACCCCATGTAACAGTGAAGCTTTAGAAGAAATGATTCGATTAAGAAATAATAATTCGTAAAGTCGTAAATAGAACTTGGTCGCAAATAATATAATATAACAATTAGTCAATGAAAGGTTATGAGTAGATATTAAATGCTGTCTAATTATCGATTAACTTAACCAATACTACATGTCATAGTTCATATTTTAACAAATTTGGGGTTTCTAACATCAAACTAAAAAATTAAAAATAAATATAGTTTAAAAAAACTAAAAAACACGCTTTTAAAGCATATCAAACTAAAAAGTGAAAAATAATTCTTTGTATAAACTAACAATAATAATGAAGGAAAAATTCCTGCATTATTGTGAGAAAAGCGTGGGGTGCTTTGTGACATATTTTTCATATATCGAGCATTCCACGCTATTTTCACAATAATGCAGGAATTTTTCCTTCATTATTATTGTTAGTTTATACAAAGAATTATTTTTCACTTTTTAGTTTGATATGCTTTAAAAGCGTGTTTTTTAGTTTTTTTAAACTATATTTATTCTTCTATGATATTTGCCAATATTGTGAAATATAAACGAATATAACTTAAATCGTATTCTCCGCCATTAGATTCGGTGACAATTTTTAAAAAGCTCACATCGACGTGACAGCCAAAATTAAAAAAAGGAGTTTTCTACTACAGTTGCTTCTCGGAGGCATTTTGAAAACTAGTATCTGAAATTTTTTTTACTACAAAAATTTTATTATAAGTATTAATTTTTTTATTACCTAAAAGTCGCGTGTTTTGCATTATTTGATGTTATTTCTTCTGGTGCGCGGTTATACTTATATATGTACATATGTAAGTATATGTATCTATATAAAGTATACTTTCTTTAAGGATATACATATGTATATTTCAGTATATACATATGCTACTCAAATGTCGCCAAAACTAGTTTTATATACATAGATGTTGCATATTTTTGGTGAGCTGCTTAAACTTACTGTCGCCTTCCTACAGTGTCTCTCAAATATTCTACGTTTCAGTACCACTTAAAAAAGTTACAAACATACATACATACATACATACATACGCCTTCCTACAGTGTCGCTCAAATATTCTACGTTTCAGTACCACTTAAAAAAGTTACAAACATACATACATACATACATACATACATACATACATACATAAATACTTACATACATACATACATACATACATACAAGTGAAGCTAATAAAAGCGTATTAAAAAATGGCGCTGTCCAACTATGCTGGCTGATTATTGCTGGGGCTTACAGAGGGACGTTCCTGACGCGAAATAAAGGAGAAGATCATAATAAAGTATTTATTTTAATATTATCACATTGATAATAATTTAATTTTTGTAAAAATAATTTGTAATTTAATAAAAGTAAAAAAAAATCATATTACAATAAAACTATTCATATCTAAAATTTTAGACTACTAATTCTACTCTACTTGACCTTATTCCTAACAGGATTAGCCAAAAATTTTCTTGTTACACAGAAAAAAATTTTCTTTGTTGATCAGTGTGACAAATCACCTGGGTTTTGCCTTATTATTAGCGAAATACTAAACCAGCTTCCTCAAATCGTTATAAGTAAAATAAGCTGTAATGAACGCTACTATTAATCTACAATACGTATCTATGTATTTATTGGAAAACTGCAGAGGTCATTATGTTCAATAAACCTGGTAAGCCAGCGCATGACATTACTTCGTATTTTGGAAAAACTGCTTGCTGTGCGTCTTAACAACATACTTGAGGAGAGGAATCTGATACCGGTGCATCAGTTTGGCTTTCGCGAAAATCACTCCACTATTGACCAAGTACATAGAATAACTCGAGTCATTGAAATTGCCTTTGAAAAAAAAGTTTGCTGGGCCGTTTTTCTCGAAGTTTCAAGCCTTTAATAATGTTTGCCATAATGGGCTCCTAAACCAAATTTTACCAAAAAAATATCAATTGAATTAAACATGAATATAAGTACTGATTTAAATGAAATAAAAGCTAGTATTCCTCAGGGTAGTGTGATCTGTATCAATTGCAAGATTGCAAGAACATTTAAACAAAATATTTGAATAGTCAGCTAAATGGCGATTAAAATTAAACGAATATACTATATTGATTTCACACACAATAATACTATAATAGAAATAAGTATACCTCAGTACTTAAACGGTGTGCAAATACCATATCAGAATACAGCAAAATACCTAGGCATGACCCTGGATACAAAGCTTAGATGGAGTGAATATGTTCAAAAGAAAAAAGAAGATTTAGAAATAAAAACTAGGTAGATACTGCCCTATCCACATATAACAATTCTTGTCTACGAACAGGTGTTCAAACCCGATTGGAATTATGGAATACAACTTTAGGGTTGCTCAAGCCATAGCACTGTTGTACAAATCCAGCGATTCCAAAACAAAGTTTTAAGACGCGCCGTCAATGCGCCTTGGTGTGTTCGCAGTCACGATCTTGAAATCGATCTCGGAATTGACTCAGTTGCCGCATCAATCAACAAATATGCAAAGTCTCATATGGAAGCACTTTTTGGCCATGTGAACACTGAAGCCAGAGCTCTTGTCGTTCAAAGTGAAAAAAAGAAAACCTAACCTACAATTTATACGCAGAGCACCATTAATTATTTTGTATTATGCAATAAACAAAACAAATTTTTTGTTAGTTTATTTTATGTTAGCTAGTTACAAAGGCAATGGAACAAAAAAAAGAAACGAATAGTACCTTTGAAGTATGCCACCTTTTGACTAAAAATTCCCCAAATCGAACCAAAATGTGCAAACCCTTGGGTACCGAATATTTGGATACAAGTACTATACTTTTAGTTGAGTTTTTATCGAAAATATCGGTCAGTGTTTATTTTAAAGTAAGAGACAATTCTTTCCGTCTGTGTTTCCAAAATGACTATTTAATAATATTTGCACCAATTTTCTAAACACTTTTGCCACTCTGATTGAGGTATCTCCAAAGCATGCCTTCTTTATGTAGCAATCGTTTCGTCGGGTGTCGAAAAAGGTTATCCTATTAGTAGTTTATCTTTTACGTCCAAAGTCAGGACTATACGGTGCATGGCTTATCAAATTGCTGTTTTAAATGCTCGATGTTTGAGAGCTCGCATTAACGTGGTGAAGAGTAATCCGTTTTCGGCTATTGGTTTTCCGAATTGTTTGAAAAACAACTGGCAAACAAATGATAGTGTACCACTCAGAATTACTTGTAAGTGCTTTGTAATCAAACAGCTTTTGTTAGATTCAGCTCATTCTGAAACACCCATCCATCGACTGCTGTTTGCTTTCGGGCTCATTCGAATAAATCCATGATTCATCATCTGTTCCTTTGTCATAGTTTCGAAACAACGCTTTCGTATTTTTCAAACACTTTTCTCGACCAATCGACACAAGCCTTTTTTGAGAGATGACAAATTGTGTGAGGTCTAACGGGAATAAATATTTTGTACAGCCAAACGTCCATACAATATTGAATGTATGCTGGCCCCAGTAATGCCCATAAGTGTCTCTATCTCATGATACAGAATCAATAGTTTCCGGAGCAACAACTGATTTTGGACGACCTAACGAAATTCATCTTGGAGTGATCTACCATTACGATTGATTTCACGACACCATCGATTAAGACTGGTCTTTGAAGCAACTATGTACATCGCCAAATATTTAATTAAGTTCATTAATACACTGTTTCTGAGTTAAACTACGACGAAAGTTGCAATACATTATCGCGCGAAAATGTGCACTTTGGTGCAGTAATATTTTAATGAAACTAAATGGACATGTTTTCTTAAAAATTCTGTGGTTTAGCAAATTGAATTGGTCTATACATTGGTTTAAACTTCATAAACATATGTACATAATTAATTACGATCCTCTGGTTAACGTTTTCCACATTAAATTTAGCCTCTTTGTGATATCATATACTCAATTGAAGATGTCTTTAATATAATTTTAGCTGACACAGTCTAAAATATAAAACTAAGTCAAGAAAATTTGATTGTAACTAATTTATTCACGATTGCAAAGCCGTGGTGGATTCAAATACCGAAGAAAATGGGTGATGTGCACCCATTTCACTGTCAGTAGTTTTTCAGCATTATGCCAAAATGGCGAAGATTCTACTTAGAATAACAGGAAATGTTTTCCTGAGTTCTCCCAAAGGAGTAACAGAGTGCTGCCAAAATTTTATCGTTGTTTTTTATATCTTTCAATATCCTATCCAATGTTAATATTTGTGTGCATTCATCCCAAATAATAAGTTCACGCTGTTTCAGCAATGTGGCCATAGAGATAAATAGCGAAATAGGAATGTTTGCCACTTCCAACTGGTGCATCAACAAAAAAAAAAGAGTCCAAAGATCCTCAATAGCAATCAATGCCCCAATGCTTATCATTTATTTTCCCTATCAGCCTCGGGAGTTTTCTTGTCGAGACTATTTACTTCTTTGTAAAGAGTACCACATCCGTCTTATCTGTATTTACCTCTATTTTGGCCAAAATCGCCCATCGTTTTATGAACCTTAGAGCATTATCCTTAACGTTACTTATTACATATAGGAGCTTCCCCGTCACTAGTATAGCTATGTCGTCTATATAGGATATCACTTTTATATTTTAAATTTTTTCAGAAGCTCATTAGGCATAAGTGGCCATAGGAGTGATGGCGGTACATCCCTTGAGAAGTTCCTAACCCCCATGGAATATTCCTTATACCCTAGAGCTATCTCTATATTTAAGGTTCCTGAGTGAAGTGGAGCCTAAGTGGGTCTACTCTGCGGTTAGACTTATTGGTATATAATCTTTGAAATAAAAGGGTTTCCTTTCCCCGCCTTCGCTTCTCCTCAAAGGATGGATACATAGTTAGGTACCGTCCATATCAAGGTATTTAAACGGTTCGAATTCGTTGATTGCGCACAGTAATTTGTCCTTCGTTATGATATACTAGGTAGGAAAGTAATCTACGCTTGACCAAGTCTACTAGTGATTTCCTTCAGCATCCAGTCCACTCTTCACATATTCTGCATAGTAGCCTAGGATTAGTCGGGTACTTGGATAGTTATTTCCTTAGCTTAGCTACCTATGTGACCTTTTCTAACTTGCGGTAGAAACTCTTCCACGACTACCTCTTGCCTTTACGTATTTTATTATACGTTTAGGTACATCTTTATATTCCCTCCAGCAGGACTCTTCATCGGCCACCTTGGTCAGTTTGAAAAGTTCCTTAACACTACGCCTAAGTGATCCGAGATCTCTATTCCTCCAAGATGTTCTCAATTCTCACTTTGTATATACTAATTATGCAGTCTAATGTGCTTCATATGAATTGTGACATTAGAATTTTTGATATATCGCTGTTACCAATCACACATTCAAAATTAATAAATTAAATCATAATGAGTCCAATAATTCACTCAATATTAATCCACACCAATCACTTCAAACTAAAGACATTCCTTGACTTTACCTTTTGGTACCCTTAAATAGTTTTAAATAATAAATTGGGGAAAAAATTTTTACGTTTTATTCAAAAAATTATATTTTAATGTCACTTAAAAAATTATTAATTCTGTTTTTTATTACTCTATCGAATAACTATGGATATAAAGCAGAAGAAAGCGTTACGGAGGATGCCGGAAGTTTAGTAGTTTATAATCAATAAAACAAATTAGATTTTATCCAGTACAAAGTTAATGGAGTACTAGCATCTAAAAATTCAGCGAAGACAAAACTCCCGTAGCGTGCATAAAACAAGCGTTTGCCACATCCACATACATTTAAATACATGTGTGCCTGAATCTGTTGTAATATACATATGTACATGTCCTCATGCCACTTAACCCAATTTCCGCAATAAAATTAACTCCATGCTATGATTCTCGCTATCTCGTAGTTATATTGCACTGCAACTCTCCCCGGCCAGAGCAACTGTAAAACCATACTATTGCAAATCCAGTGCCAAGTGTTTCGGAAATTAATGGTTTAAGTCGAAAGTGTTTAGCAAAAGTGCTTAAAATATAAAAGTATAGACCCAGAGTATGCAAGAAAGGGGAGGGGCATCAACGAAGCCAGCTTAAGATCATGAACTGCTCAAGCACGCCGCCAGCCGCACAACACCCAAAGAAGAAGAAATTTTACTTGATATCCACTGCTACTGACCACCCATCTATTATACCTACTCTGAAATTTGTACACAAGAGTGCAAATGTGTGCCATTGCATCGACGACCCTTCGAGAAAGTGACCGTAAATTATGCAGCTTTTATGTTGGCAATTTGTACGATTATCCAACTGCGATGCTGTGATGCCTGGCAGGCGCAGGGACACCCAACACCATGGATGGTACCGTTTTGTAAATGATGGCGCACAAGTGGACCGCATATGTATTTTAGCAGCAATGTGTATGTAGTAAAATTGTCTTTTCGTATATGTGCATGTGTGAGTATAGGTATGGACTTGAAAGAATTCACTATAACGGCCTGTTGTCGTGTAAGCAGACGAAATACGTATTAGCCGCTTTCGTTTACTGGTTGGCTGGCTACTCAAGCAGCAGTGACTACTACCACGCTTCTGAGCAATTTGTAAAAAGGGATATGCTGTGCTTAAGAAGGCGTGTAATTGAAACATTCAAAAGACAATTTCCAAGTCTTAGCACAGACACACTTAATGGCTGGCGTAAATGATGGCAACAGGAGGAGGAGGCTTAAAAAGGACGAACTTTCGAAGCTAGCTAAAAACGGAAGAGATGTGAATTTTCGAAACAACTCCTCTCACATCAGAGGCAGTGGAAATTATCGTGTACTGTTGTTGGTGTATAAATGTATTGGGAAGCAACAGAAACCAATCAACCAAAAGGACTATAAAACACGGATCACCACTTGCAACTGCACTGGATATCGGAAAGTGACCATAAACTGTAGTAGACTTTTTTGATTCACAACGGTGACTTGTTATATACTCGTAAATACTTCAGACTTTTATATGAAAATTATTATACTATACATAACAGAATGCCATTTATGTATGTGTAGTCAACTAAAATGCAAAATAACGTAACAAAATTTTTCATAAGTTTTCAGGAGAAGAAAAAGACGGTATAAAGCAGAAAATCTTCTTATTGAAAAAAATTTAAATTTTGTAAAGTTGAAACCCACATTATTTTTACGAAAACTTGTCCACTTAATTTTATTAAAATATCAGAAATATTGCCTGACATAAACAGTTTGAAGTAGAGTGGGACTCGGAAATCACTCTATCGGGTATAATGGAGGTAAGAGAAGGTCTGGACTGATGGAGTTAACTTTTAATATTACTCATTTATACTCAAGAACATGTGTGATGCCAATTTATGAATGTAACCCATTAAAATTTATAAGATATCTTACATATTTACCTATATGTACCGTATAAAGCAAACCGGAAGTATTATATATTATATATGAGGGCTAAAGAAAGGTTTGATCCTATTTTAACAAGTTTTAATATTGCGACATGTGATTACCATAAAAAGATGACCTAAGACTCATTAAGATACCACACAGGTTCATTAATATATGAAGGCTAAAGCCAACAGGATGTTTGAAAACCGTTATAAAAGTTTTATGGGGGTTTTCCGAAATAATGTTAATTACATGCGAACTGAGAGTTTTAACAAACTGGAGAGTTTTCTTAATAAAATTACCTGAATAATTTTAAAAGCTATACATTTTATTACGTTCGTTTTTGAGGCAAAATAGGCTTAGAAAGTGTGGTAAATTGTTTCGGTTCGGCTCTGTCAATAGTGTAGTTTTTAATACGAATAAAATGGCCAAGGTCGAGACTGTATATTTCTAATATAATGAATTCGGCCCCTCTCGTTGAGTTTTCTCTCATGTAATATAGCCCATGTATTAAATAACTTCTTAGTAGTTGAATTTATATCGCATATATCATCATTGGCGCGAGATATCGCAAAAAACTTTCCAAGATTACTTCAATTAGCCAATTTTTCTTTCGGTAACAGAAATATTTTTGTTCCTCGGCACCGATATTATGAATATATTTATATGTGCTAGTTAGGCCCATTTGACATAGAGGAAAAAAGTTAAAGGAGCCCCAGACATATTGTAAATGTTAATGGAATACCAAATGTGACGTTTCGTCGAATAATGAATGTTGAATTCTGACACGAAATTTTTATACCCTCGCAACATGTTGCTATATGTACAATAGTTTTGTTAATCTAAAGGTTGATTATAGCACCTAAAACTATGCGAGAGAGATAGATGTATATATCAAAATTATAACGAAGGCGAGACGTGTTCGTCCGTCTATATATGTCCGAAAATATTGACGTCGCATATAGATTAACATTTTTTATTAGTTGTCTTGAACGATGTAACAAATCCCTCCATTTACTAATTTTTTTTTTAAGATTTCAAATCGTTTCCCTCGTTTCCAATTGATAAACGTCAAAACCTCCTGATCTTTGACCATCAATCTAGTTCAGTAGACACTTAGCAATTGCTCTCTCACTTCCAATGAGAGATGAGTTGGGCATATCTTTATCTCTGCATTCAACCATATTAGACATTTTACGGACCTTAATTATTAACGAAATTAATATTTTATTTTTAATTTGTCTAAAAATATGAAAATCTTAAGAAATCTTGAATTTAAAGAAATTTCGAATATACATACATACAGTTGGAGCTGATAAAAGCGTAATAATCCGACGAACTCAATTAACTAATTCGGTTCAGTTGAATCCGAGCATTGAATTTGCATTTTGTATTCTATCGCGGCTGCGACTGTTAACTTACATACAGGGTTTGTCTGGAAAGTAATAGGACTGAATCTATTTAAAAAAATTTATTGAACCAATCGTTACAATACGTTTGTAGGGCGTCTGCGGAAGTTTGGGATGCCGGCCTTGGTTAGGTAGCTGTTCAGAAGAAAAGCGGTGTGAGCCGGGTTGTTGTCGTGGTACAACTTCCAATCGAACGCGATGTTTTGTCGGACTCGATTCACCATTCGTTTGAGTCTCTTGAGGACTTCCACGTTAAACTTGGCGTTGATGGTTTGTCCAGGAAGAACAAATTCATAGTGGACGATGTCTTTGATGCCAAAAAAGACCATAAGTTTCGTTTTAACTTAGGATTTGCTCATTCATCAGCGACCTTTTCCCGGCCCTCCAAAAAGGCCTGCTGTCACCGAAACACACCACTTCTTTCTAAAGCGACATCTGGATAAGCCAGCTTGATCGTATCAAACGTCTGTCGCAGATTTACCGATTTTCATACAAAATATAATCACGTATCTCTGCTCTAACGAACGCTGGATTTTCGGCTTGCAGTACTCACAGAAACACGTCGCGAAAAAATGTTTGTCCTGACTCTCCAGGATCTCGGAGCCAACTGACCAGCCGCTCTTTCGTTAGATAGGAATGCCCTCTACCGAATCCAGTCGGTGCGCCCACTATCCGAAGTACACTCGCAGTGGAAGAAAATCAGTCCTATTACTTTCCGAACAAACCCTGTACATACATGCAATCGTGCCTACTCCAAATATATGTATGTAGAATGTAGTACGTTGTATGCTTACCCTGCAGGAAATCGGGTTAGTTCAAAGCTAAAACAGAACTGTCTCATTAGCAAGTAGTACTGGCCTACCCATTCTGTATATTCTTAACTAACACTGTTTTAGAAAGCATATTTTATTGATTTGATCTCCATCAGCGTGCATCATTTCCATTTGCATTAAATTAAAAATCAACATGCTATATGAGTTAGACACTAAACATTTTCTCGCTGGTCTCCTACTTTGGTTTTCTAAACACTTTCAAACGAGAAATAAATTTTAGAAACAGTTATATGTAAAATGTAAAAATACCGAATATAGGTATATTTGTCACCAGCTCGAAAATACTCAGATAATTACATAAGAGCAAGAGCTAATAATAATCTCAATTCACAATCCACTAAATAAAATAAAAGTTGTTTAATTAAATTCAGTAGAAAAATGCAATAATTATGTTATGCACCTTTTAAATGGAAAATACAATAAGTATACATATGTACACACTACTTACCTTATAATGTAAGTTTCAAGAGGGGGTTTTCTTATATCGCTTCCCACAAAACATGATGTATGCGTGAATAGGTGTGTACAGTTCCCGGAATCGCAGTCGCAGTCACCCGTAATGTCACATACTGCGAAATAAATACGACAAATCGCGCTCTACATTGTTCAGTTGAAAGTCGTGGTTATACATCAAGTGATCGAAATGAAAATACAGATCTGCAATGTCATTGGCATTGCCTTCGTTGCAGCCTCCTTAAATTGCGCTTTTGCAATTCAAGTGAACACTTCATTGGGAAAAATACTGGGTACAACGCTTAAATCCCGTTTGGGAGCAGACTTCTATGCCTTCCGAGGTATACGCTATGCGCAATCACCTGTAGGAGAATTGCGCTTTCAGAACCCTAAACCATACCCGGCTTGGAAGCCAACAGTTCTCGATGCGACTGAGGATGGTCCCATGTGTCCACAAGTAACAGAAAATATAACCGATTTGTCGGAAGATTGTCTACGCTTGAATATTTATACTAAAGATTTATACGCCAAGAAACCGGTTGTGGTATATTTGCACCCAGGAGGATTTTATGGTGTATCAGCGCAGAGTAAAAACTTTGCCGGTCCAGAGAATTTCATGGATCGCGATATTGTATTGGTAACTCTAAACTATCGCTTAGGGACATTAGGATTCTTGGCTTTGGGCAGTGCTGAAGCGCCCGGCAATGCTGGTTTGAAAGATCAAGTTGAAGCACTACGTTGGATTCAGAGTCATATTAGCAACTTCGGTGGGGATCCAAATTCAGTAACACTTTTCGGCTACAGCGCTGGTAGTTTTAGTATTGGCTTACATTTGATGTCCCCCATGTCAAAAGGATTATTCCACCGCGGCATTATGATGAGTGCATCGCCATTGGGACAATTCAACTACGAAACACGACAGAAAAGATTGAGTGATAGACAAGCGGAATTGTTGAATTGCCCGAAAGAGCCTTCATCCGACTTGGCAAAATGTCTAAAAAAGGTAAACTTAAATAAATATTATTGTAAGAATTGTGCTAATACTGTACATTTGTATCTTGCTGGATGGAGCTAGCAACCGTTAATGCGTTTAAAATAAATTATTAATGCATTCCTTTTTGTTTACCCAATTAGAAATCAATGATGGACTTTGTGAATACCTCGGCTCAGATGTTTGATTTCAATTGGAACCCTGTGTTGAACTGGATGCCAGTGATCGAAGAAGATTTCGGACAAGAACGCTTCTTACTGGAGAACCCTTATAAAACTATACAAAGTTCTAATTTCCAGAGAGTACCAATTATAATTGGTATAACGGAACATGAGTTTGTCGGCGGAGCCTATTGTAAGCAATATTGAAAAATATTTAAACAAAACATTCATCACTTGCTATTGTGTAACACATAGATATACAAAAAAATGAAACCACGAGAAGATGGTTGAATGAGGAGTTTGAAAAGTATGCACCCATTGTACTAATGTATGAACGAGATACCTTACGTTCCAGGAGTATAAGTAAGACAATGCGATCTAAATATTTGGCGAATGCCACCTTGGAGTTGCCGAACACTTTAGACTCTTTCGGGAAACTCTATTCTGACGGTATTATTGGCTTCGAATATCACCGATTTTTGGATCTTATCTCTCGTCTGACGACCGTCTACACATACCTCTTTACTTATAAGGGTCGCTACAGTCATTTTACTTTAAATAACGAGGTTTATGGTAAGTTGCTTCGACCTAATCTTTGATATAATATCCGTAGATCTCTATTTAATAAATATACGTATATTAAAGGCGCCGTACACCATGATGAATTATTATACCTCTTGCATGTACCCGTTATGACACCGCTCTTCAAGAAAACAGATCCCGAAAATGCAGTTATTGAAAATTTAACTCGCATGTGGGCGGAATTTGCCAAAAACGGGTAAGATATTTTAAAAATTCACAAAAATCGGATCAGTCTCAAAACTAAAATATCAAATAAGGCAAAGAATCTGATAATTTAAATAATGAAGGCGACAGTGAATGACGCTCTAAATTCTTCTAACTCCTCTAAATTCTTAATAAAATAATCTAAAATTAATAAATTATTTATTGTAGAGATCCGAATAATGCAACCGATGAGTATCTGAAGGATATCAAATGGCCGCCTTATACTGAGGATAAAAAGTCTTACTTAGTAATTGGGAAAGACTTGAATATTGGGGAGGGTGGAATTTTCACACAGCGATTTCAAATTTGGGACGAGCTATTCCCGGTGCCTAAATTCGCCTAAAGTACACTATAGCTGATTGTAATAATAATAATATTAATGTACGTAGTTATGTACATTGAGAGTGAAAATAAATAAAATTAAAATTTCTATGAGCAAATTTGGAGTGTATAATTCACATTAGGGATCTTAAAATTATTCGAATAACCTGAATATCGGTTATTCGAATATCCGGTTGTTGTATAGTTGCTCTTCTGCGAGTATTTGAATAAATCAGAATTGCTTGAAATCCGCTGTACGTCTATGTATGTATACTGCAAAGTTTTTGTAAACTTCTATGTGTACTCAGAAAAAATGTGTAGAAGTTGACCGCTTATTATTAGAATAGTCGACAAAGAACGGTTAACCGGAAAGTTGAAAATGAGCGACGAATCGAAAAGTCTAAAAATGTGCTACTTGCACAGGGTAAAACGTTCTCAAAATTCCTAATTTACATAAGAAATAATAAAATGATTGTCTATCGGCATTGTAATCAATATTTCTGTTCTGTTCAAATTAGTTTGAGGAATGACAGGAGTATTTAGAATACGGTTTTATTACTGTATGTTATTAAAATAAAAATATCTAATTAGTATCTAATATAAATTGTGAAATTTTGCAAAAGTCAAACAAAGTTAGAACGAACGGCCTCAAAAATATATAACATATTTTTCACCATCCCTTTAAAACTTTAAAATACACAAATTATTGGATTGACAAAATCGGCCCTATTTTTAGGAAACTTTATGCTCTACAAGAAACCGCGATGAAAAAAAAATATTCTAAACGGTTCAAAAGTGATGACACTTTTATTGAAAAACAAGACTAAATGTTAACTTCTGTTGCACCGAAGCTATAATAGGTTAGGTTAGGTTAGGTAAGATGGCTGATCAAAGATCCCACGTAGACTAACAATTAGTCCTTTGTGATGCCATTGAAAAGGAACTCCCGTGTTCGGACTTACAGATTGGCGAAGCGCTTTGTAGCCAATACATAGTTACACAGACGCCTAACTTCAACACCCGCCAGTTCGGTGGCGTGTCCAAAGGTATGCGCCCCCAGGTGTCTGAGTCTTGACCTCCCAAAAGCGGGACAGTCAAGCAGGAAGTGCTGGCTTGTTTCTACCGCATCTTCCTCCAAACAGCTTCTGCAGTCGGCATCCGGTAAGATACCCATTCTTACCGCATGTAATCCAATAGGACAGTGGCCCGTTAAAAGACCCACTAACAGTGAGAGGTTAGCCTTGCTGAGGGCTAAAACATCATTAGATCTCCTGCGGTCTATGTTGGGCCAGAAGGCTTTCGCGACCGCACAAGTGCCGATGTTGGCCCAGCGTTGGGCGAACATCCGCGTGGCCCAGCTGTCTAGTAGTAGACCACAAGAAGAAACAGGAGCACCGACCCGTTCCCATTCTACCGATAATGATTCTAGGGTACCTTTCCTTGCTAGCTCATCAGCTTTGCAATTGCCTGCAATTCCGCTATGGCCCGGCACCCACACCAGCCTAATCACAAAAGCTCTAGCTGCTAGAGATAGTGACGTTAGACATTCTTCGACCAGCCCTGAACGCACTGTAAATGAGTTCAAGGCTAATATAGCCGCTCTACTATCCGAGTGGATAGTCACTTCTCTGAAAGTGGATGCACTCTGTAGCAGCAAATCAGCTGCAACCTTGATGGCTGCGACCTCAGCCTGGAAAACACTACAGTAGTCGGGAAGTCTGAAACAGGAGTCGATGGAGAGCTCCCGACAGTAGACCCCTCCACCAACCTTTCCCCCAAGCTTTGACCCATCCGTGAAGAAGCTTGCTGCCCCCCTCCTCCAACGGCTTCTTCCCACCCACATCTCCCTCGTCGGTATATGGGCAGAGAAGGAGCCGCCAGAGTTCGGTATGGCGACTCCATGATCCAGATGATCCGGTATGCAGTCAAAGTTTGTGAGGATATCCGAATGACCAGATGCGCGTTCCTTTAAGAAACCAGATTCTCTGAGTCTAATAGCCACCTTCGCGGCTATGCACCTACCGGCAATGTCCACCGGCGTTATATTCAATTGCATTAAGTGCCATGGTCGGAGTAGATCTTAATGCACCACATATGCTAATTAGCGCAGCCCGTTGAACGCTCTCGAGTTTTTTGGCCAGTGTGGTCTTCCCTAAAGCCCTCCACCACATGAAGACACCATAGAATAAGATGGGCTTTACTATGGTGTCATAAAGCCAGAGGACCACTTTTGGTGAAAGACCCCACCTTTTGCCAATAGCTCCTTTGCAGCAGTATAAGGCAACAGATGCCTTTTTTGCTCTCTCCTCGATATTCGGCTTCCATGAAAGCTTCTTATCCAGGATGAGCCCTAAATACTTCACTGTATCCGCCGGTTGCAGGCGAATACCTCCCATCCGCGGCAACGGTGCCACCGGGATTTTATATTTCCGGCTGAATAAAACCATCTCTGTTTTGTTTGGATTTATGGCGAGTCCACTTCCGACCGCCCACTTTGTTACTACGCTGAGATATCCCTGCGTCAACTCGTACACGGTGTTAAGGAACTTTCCTTTGACCATAAGTGCTACATCATCTGCGTAGGCAATCACCCGACAGCCGCGATCCTCTAGTTTTTTGAGCAATTCGTCAACGACTAGGATCCATAGAAGAGGAGAGAGAACCCCACCGAAGCTATAATACACTTAACAAATACTAAATATTCTATGCAATAACTTGATTTTTGTAGGGCAAGAATATTTTTTTTGTGTAAATAGCCTCATTTTTAGCCATAAATTCGATAGGTTTGTTTTATTTGTATCATCCTCATATACAGATGCAAATTTGTATCCAAGGTGTTGGGTTCGCCACTCTCAATACTAATCGATTTCTGGCAAATTCTGCAAATATTTGTGTGATTTAATAGAAATTAGCGTCGCAAAATGTCAGAGGGACAGGCAACCGAAAGATTGATCATCGGTTGATGGCAAAACAATTATTTGATGGCAACAGAAGTGGCTGCAAAATTGATAGGACATTAGCCTGTGGTGAGTGTCCTGCACATATGCGAGTACACCAAATACACGCAAGTAACAGCCACGTGTGTTCAACCATTTCGTTATCACCAGCGTGACACACTCGACCCTGCTTCTTCACCCACACTGGGTATTCAACAAACTAAAAGTTCAAATTAAAAAAAAAAATAAGAAATCGTCAGGATAATCGCTGTCCAAAACTTTTGCATATAGCGGAAACATATATTCGAATGCAGCGAATTGTGGCCACCAGTGTGGGCTAATGGATTTTTGATTTCAGCATTCTCGTCACTACAAGTCAGAGTTAATGGCGAATTCTCGCACAGTCCTCCAGTTTGCGCATAAGGCGCAAATGACCGTTAAATATATGTATGTATATATATGAAAAGTGTGTGCGAGTGGTTGCATTTTTATCGCTTATGTAAACAAGCAATCAACAGTCGCAACATTTGACACTGACACTTATTGCTCTTATTGGTTTTATTGTATCGTTTTTGCGATCGGTGTAGGAAAGTTATTGCCAAGCACTGCGGTCAAAAGAAGACGGCTGCTTGTGCCAATATTTGCATTTATGATAGATTTACGAGCTTGCAACATTTGGTCATTTACCCTATTTTTATTTCCAGGACCTAATACGCTACAATATCTACACAAATGGTTTTTTAAGTGGCAATAAGGAAAGGCATTCCAGAAGCTATACTTGATATGACGCTTATAATTATTAGATAGCAAACTAAGAATTATACATTGTTACGCCCATAAACTCACTTTTTCAGTAAAAACATAAAGTGAAGGGACTCAGTGGCCGATTAAGGCACGCAACAGATATTTGGAGAGTGGGATATGTGTGATACAAACTAAACTACAACTCATTGAGTACTAAGACTGAAATTATGTATTATAAATGATGAATCTGAGAAAATCCATATTAAATTCTTCAGAGAAAAATTCTACTTACATGGAGGGATTAATTTAAAAACAGATTAGCAGACTTGTACAGAACTTCGTTCGCATTTTGGCATTGTATCACCTTGTCACAGTATAAAAATGGAAGAGATCTGGCTACAATCACATCCAGTTCTCACAAGGCATTTTGAATCATGTTAGCTTATCGCAAAGATATTTTACCTTTCTATAGCAACTATGAGGATCTGCATCTTTCGATTGAAATTATATTATACCTTCTGATCAAATTTGACCCAGACTAGTCTATTTGAATTGCACGCTCAAACAGAATAAATTAAAATATTTTTCCAAGATTTGGAAAACCTTTTTTACGTTCGTGTGATGTATGATTTTTAAATGTTAATCTGACAATATATATGTAATTTGGCAGACGTTTGTTTACCACGTGGGAAAAATTTGTCTGACGATTTCACCATTGAATAAAATTAAAAAATGGGTTTGCTTAAAATTCGATTTCTATGAAAAAAAGAGCGCTTGGGAATTATAGTATTTTGGAAAGATAGTAAAGAATCTCAACATCCCTTATCTTGACGAAACTTGGTGTGCAGGTTTCTTAGTACAAAGAAAAGTAAGAGTACGTAGATGGGCGTAGTCGGACCATTGCCACGCCCACAAATCGCCATAAACCTGCCATAACTAAGCACTAAATTTAGATATAAAACTTTAATTTGGCATAGGTGATTGCAGTAGCCAGGGGCACCAGTGGGCAAAAAATTTTGAAAAGGTCCTCCCTCTAATAAGTTTAATGTATATACATATGTATCTCCTAAACCACTCAAGCTATAACCACCAAATTTGCTATACCTAATATAAAGATTTTTGAACATCCGACAGACTTTACTTTATATGATTTGTTTTTTTAGTAAGTGACATGTTAATAATATGCGGTATTGGGAAAAATAGATAAAATCCAGTCGATACTACCCCAACTTTCATATACTACATATAATGGAATTCGTTTTTCTAACAAATCTTATTTGTCTGTCAGTTTAGAAGTTATATGTATACAGTATATGCAGTAGTCAAATTGAAAGGTGTATTTTTAATTTATACTTTGCGTGTTTTTCGAATCGGTAAATTTTTTTTCTGTAAGTTGGCTCTGATAGCCTTCACAACGACGATTTTTCCAAGTGCTATGATGACTGGCAAATGCGTTGGAATAAGTGTATTGCATCAGGAGGGGATTACTTTGAAGGAAATGAAATTGATAAAAGTTACCTTATAATTTGATCACAGAGTATCTTTATGTTCCGATTGAACATACCCATTAAGGCAAGTGCTATTCGTTCGTGTCACCCCGTTTGAAATAAATACAATGAGGCATACTTTGAGGGGTTTTCCACGCACAGAGTGAACCAAATGCCTATATATTAGGATGCCAAAGAGTTTTACTATTTTTTCAGTTCCAAAACTTTCAGGAAATAATTCTACCTGTGGGTCCGAAAAAATTCTTTAAAAGTGAAATATTTTATCCGGAAGCTTAAAGGCATCTCTCTCTCAACTCTGGATAGTTTCAAGCTTTTGTAATTTTTTCAATAATCCTCGTGTTACAATGATTTCATGATTCTAGACAGCCAACTTGTATCCGTCTCACCGATGGAAAATCCAATAAATATTTAGCTGGTAAAATATGTTACTGTATTACCGTTAGTAAACCACACCGCCACCACAAATGTGGCAAATATGGACTGTAGCAATTTAAAGGCTTGCGAGGTTCTATAAGTATCAAATAAACAAGTACGGAAGGGCTGGAGGGTGGAGCCTTGTGTAGAAGTTCACTCAAGTGAGGAAAGTTACCTGATCGCCATTCACTTGGGAGTGGCCATAAACGATTCTTTTACATATGACTCAAGCAGCCGGTCTTTGACCAAGTATCCTCTGGGTAGCCTAAGAACGTCCGTTTGAAGGCGAGCTAAAGTGAGAAGGCGAAACAACCCCCTGCGTAGGGTTGTGCGCTGGGTTTGGGACCCGCCACGTAAAAAAAAAACACTAAAATGAAAAAGCAACAACAGCCTCGGATGAGAGACCCCCCTTTTGATGACGACCATGGCAAACGAAATAAAGACTACGAATTGAGGGCATGCATGCAAAGGTTGACATCACCGCCGTCCAATAAATGCGATGGACGGGACAAGGACAGAGACGAATAGGTCCTTGTGGCATTTATTACAGTGGCCATATAAAGGAGCTCAAGTTTGGTGTGGGATTCGTGGTGGGAGAGAGACTCCGTCGCCGAGTACTATCAGAGTACGTCTAGCCACAATCTGCATCAAAGCGAGGTACTTCACAATACCGCTGATTTGCGCCCACGCCCCGACGGAAGAGAAGACCAAAGATGCCTTTTATGAGTGCTTGGAGCGCACTAATGAGAGCTGCCCCCACCACGATGTCAAAATCGTGCTTGGCGATTTTAACGCCAGAGTGGGCAAAGAAGGTATCTTTAGCACTACGGTCGGTAAATTCAGCCTCCACGAGGAAACATTCCCAAATGGGTTTAGGCTGATCGAAATATGGTTATCTATAGTACTAGATTCCAGCATAAGAAGATTCATCAAGTTAACCTGGCCGTCTCCGGATCGAAAAACTACCAGCCAGATCGATCATGTTGTGATAGACGAAAGATACGTCTCCAGTGTTTTAGATGGGCATGGGCTCCGAGGTCCTAACATCGACTCGGACCACTATCTTGTTGCTGCCAAGATTCGAACCCGCCTCTGTGCAGCAAAAAACGCACGCCAAAAAACACAAGGAAAGTTCGACGTCGAGAAGCTGCAATCACAACAAACAGCCGAACGATTTTCTACTCGGCTTGCCCTCATAGCATACTCTTGTAGAACCCCCAAAGGTGATCTAGTCACCGATTCCCAGAGCATACTTAAATTATGGGGGGAACATTTCTCCAGCCTGCTGAATGGCAGTGAACGCACAACACCACTAGAAGGCGAACCCGATTCCCCGATCGATGACGATGGAGCAGAAGTTCCATTAACCGACCATGAAGAAGTTCGAATAGCAATTGCCCGGCTGAAGAATACGGCGGCGAAGAACTGATAAGGAGCATGCACCAGTTTTTTAAAATATGGTCGGACGAAAGCATGCCCAACGATTGGAAGTTAAGTGTGCTATGCCTAATCCATAAAATCTGCGCCAACTACCGTGGGATTAGCCTCCTCAACATCGTATATAAGGTTCTATCGAGCGTATTGTGTGAAATATTTAAGCCCACCGTCAACAAACTGATTGGACCTTATCAGTGTGGCTTTAGATCTGGCAAATCAGCAACCGACTATATATTCACTATGCGCTAAATCTTGGAAAAGACCCGTGAAAGGAGAATCGACACGCACCACCTAATCGTCGATTTCAAAGCTGCTTTCGACAGCACGAAAAGGAGCTGCCTCTATGCCGCGATATCTGAATTTGGTATCCCCGCAAAACTAATACGGCTGTGTAAACTGACGCTGAGCAACACTCAAAGCTCCGTCAGGATCGGGAAGGACCTCTCCGAGCTGTTCGATACCAAACGAGGTTTCAGACAAGACGATTCCTTATCGTGCGACTTTTTCAACCTGCTTCTGGAGAAAATAGTTCGAGCTGCAGAACTAAATAGAGAAGGTACCATCTTACAACTGCTGTCGTATGCCGATGATATTGATATCATCGGCCTCAACACCCGCGCCGTTAGTTCTGCTTTCTCCAGACTGGACAAGGAAGCAAAGCAGATGGGTCTGACAGTGAACGAGGGCAAGACAAAATATCTCCTGTCGTCAAACATTCGTCGCACTCGCGGCTTGGCTCTCACGGTACTGTTGATAGTCATAACTTTGAAGTTGTAGATAATTTCGTCTATCTTGGAACTAGCGTAAACACCACCAACAATGTCAGCCTAGAAATTCAACGCAGGATAACTCTTGCCAACAGGTGCTACTTCGGACTGAGTAGGCAATTGACAAACAAAAACCAAACTCTATAAGTCGCTCATAATTCCCATCCTGCTATATGGTGCAGAGGTTTTGACGATGTCAACGGATGAGTCGACGTTACGAGTTTTCGAGAGAAAAGTTCTGCGAAAGATTTATGGTCCTTTACGCATTGAACGCGATGGAGTTGTACAAGATATACGACGACATTGACATAGTACAGCGAATTAAAAGACAGCGGCTACGCTGGCTAGGTCATGTTGTCCGAATGGACGAAAACACTCCAGCTCTCAAAGTATTCGACGCTGCACCCCTCGGAAAAAGCAGAGGAAGAGGAAGACCTCCACTCCGTTGGAAGGACCAGGTGGAGAAGGACCTGGCTACGCTTGGAATATCCAATTGGCGCCACGTAGCGAAAATTGGCGCGCGGTTGTTAACTCGGCTATAATCGCGTAAGCGGTGTCTACGCCAATTAAGAAGAAGAAGAAGGAAGGGCTAAGTTCGGGTACAAACGAACATTTTACATTTGCATTTTACAAGAATCAAATTTTATATACTTATATTCCTGTGATTAAATTAAAAGGTGTGTTTTGTCCATTTAATCCCCTCTTGCTGCAATACACTTATGCCAACGAGCCTTTTAGAGCCTTACAAAACGACGCATATCCCAAATACTAATAAATATTTTGACGTGAAATTTAACATGTCATTAACAGAACGAAAAACATGCGAAGTATAAATTGAAAGTTGAATTTTTAACTTTCAATTTGATCACAGAGTATGTATTTATGTCTCTGGTCTGTGCTGCTGTTTATATAGCGCAATTCTTTATTGCAAATCAAATATTTTTCCTAAATTGAAATCCTTTCACAGATATTTTATTATTTTTATAAACTTTCTTTACTAAATGATATTTTAATTCAACTTTTATTATCATTTCCCTCATTATTTACATTTTCTTGAAGGAAGGCAATTAATTTTCTTTTCGTAATTTTAATTATCCCTAACTTATGTATGTATACAAATGTATGTATGTATGTCACAGGGCAGCAGCGTATACATAAACGTTCGTTGAGTTCCCCATGACGTGTTATAATTTCATTTTCGAACTTGCGCTTTTTCGATGTTCCATCATAATAATTTACATTTTAGAACAGTTAGCACATTTGCGCATTCTCTGCTTTTGATTTTGGAGAAAGGGAGTGAGAAATTGTTGTTCTAATGATTACTTACAATATTACTAAAATCAATTTTCCTATTACAAGAGAACCTGAAAATCAAAAATGAGAGTGTGGGCTGAACCATTTTGTGTACCCATTGTACGAGTATGTACCCGGTAAAATAATTTTGTTAAGAATAAAAGTCACCATTCCAAGCCGGGATATCAGCATCTCAGTTTCTTCAGTGATAAAAAGGAAAACATCTCAGAAATCCTTACAAGTGTCACCTTAACCTACCCTTAGATGGCTTCTTGGCACATACTACCAATAAAAATGCTTGAGTTAATAACTTTATTATCTCTATTACGAATAGATTCACATTAAACGGTGGATTATATAGGCGCTAGTTCCCAATATTTTAAGACTATTTTGCAAGTTAATTCTATAGTAAGCATTTTAAATATATGTACATATGTATATAACTTTAAATTATTTGTATAATATTCGTTGATTAATTTTTCATCAAATTTCACCACATCAACAAAACCCGAGTGTTCGTCCGTGTATATATGCATGTATATATGTATATAGCAATAAAATATCAGCAAAATTGTTTTAATTTTTTCGTGTAAATATCAGCAAATATATTTGTGTCGTTTCGGTTCAACTAATTGCTCTTATTGTTTAAATGTACGTACATGTGTATGTATTGATGAACTCAGTATGTGCGGAAGTAGTGTGTATGTACATACTATATATGCAAGTCTTCCAAGTCGACAGTGTAAAAGTGAGTATTAATTGCTTTTGTGATGTTTCATTTTTTTTTTTTTAATTTTCATAAGCACAGTGTGTCCGTTTCATAATTGCTTGGCTCAAAAGTAAACTACACAACTAACAACTACTTTGTTCAACATGCGAATTTCATGTATGTTATTGGTTTTATTAGCGATATCATTTCATTAATTTAATATATATTTATGTTATTATTGAAACGCTTCAATGAGCACTTGGAATAAGACCATTGTAGATAATTAAAAATTATTCATTAAAAAAGAAATACAAAATAACTAAAAATAAAGTACATTAATTAAGATTTTAAGTTAAGTAAAGGGGAAAAAATAAATATGGTACTTTAAAAAAAAAAAAAAAAATTCTTTTATCCACCAAATTTCGTAAACGAAAACACATTTTTGTACAGGCTAAAAATAGAAATCCAAAAATTTTCTTATTTTTTACATAAATTTTGAAAGTAAAAATTCAATCACGTCCCTCCCCTTTTCCTTCCCGACATCAGATCGTCGTGCATTAATTTTCGTTTCATTTTTGTTACTTTATGTTTCTTTTTGAATCAGGTTCAGCATAATATTCTTCACTTTTTACCCTTTTCAAAGGCTGTACTGGCCTGTTATTCAACTTTTGTTTGGTAAATGTGTTCAAGCATTTACAATTAACACTGCTGCCACCACAGCATCAAATAAAACATTACAGAAAATCATATAAATTTAGCGTTTATAAAATAGGCTAGAAGTTGCAAGAATATAATAGTACAAGAAAAAAATAATAATAGTATGTAAACCTTAATAAAATAAAATATCGAATAAAAGCAAGTTTGATTCGAAAACTTTTTATCTAGCAATCACCAAATACTCAAAGATATAACTTACATAATTTTGTATACTCAAGAAATCTTTTCAAATTTAACATAATAAAAAGAACCAAATAATGGACCTAAAACATAAATATAACATTTTTATTACAAAGAATTTACATCATATGAGAAACAATACTCGTAATGCAATCGAATGCCGCTAGTTTTATAAAAAAATACTCCATTTTGTTAAGTAAAAGGAGAGCTAATACAAAATAAGTTGTTTAATCACAATAAATCTGCAATTTCATTACGCGACGAAATGTGTATTCTTCTCTAAAGTTTAATTTGAGTGTTTTTTACATAAAACATGTTTTCGCTTAAATCTTTTATTACTTTAAGAATAATACTTTGCTTTAGTTGCATTGCTGAGATATAAAAAATAATATTTTAAGTGCTTTCTGAGAATTGCATAATATAAATTAACATTATTTAATAATTATTATATTTATAAACGAGTTTAACTGTGGCATGCACAATTACCATATACGTATTCACTAAAATTATAATATTTGAAGAACGCATTAAAACAAATAAATTGAAATTAAATAATTGCGTTATATAACTCGAAACTGCGCGGTAAGAAACTTACGCAACTGACGAAAGTGCGTTATCACAAAGCAAGTTACAATGCATATGATTAGATATTAAAAATATATATAAATTTATATAAGTATGCATATAATGTAGAAGTGCGTTGCGACGTCAATACTGCAAAATTCCTCAATTGTTAATTTTTAGGGCATGCTCCCATCAAAGTCATTATTGTGATGTCCTCCTAACGCACTTTGTCCAGCTCAAAATGTGTTTATATAGTATACTAGTATAGTATACTATATGTATATAAGTATATGTATATTACTTAAGAACTACAAAATATTCCCTTTTATTTAATATTTCCCTTTACAATGCAATCAGCTTGGTAGAGCATTGATGCTCCGCCCATAGCTCCTGCAATTGAGCCCGACTATTTTGTCGTTCCGATGGCGGCGTGTAGTCAGCTGATGTTGGTGACAATACACCTGTCTGTGGAGAAAAAGCGCAAAATTATTTATAAGGTCTTTTGACATTTCCGGACAAGGCCACCAACCTTTGAGGCAATTTTACGAGGATCCAAATTCAAGCCAATGTTTTGCATACCTTTGGCCAATTTGGACAAAGGACTAACCACTATTGTGCGCGATAGCGGACTTGCCAATTGCATTAATTTACTAGAATCGGCCGTCGGGGTACCACTCAGCGGTAGGTTGAGGTCTTTAGATGCTCCACTGTTAGTACGAAATCAAATGCGTTTGCTAGTTAGTAAACTTTATTTTTAACTTTCGTTTTTAGGTTTACCACTTTTTAATAACTGGAATATAGCACATACATACATACGTTTACATAATGTTTGTTTAATAAATACAACTGAAGGGAACTAAACAAATGTCTTAACAATGAGTCTTCCTGCAATTGTGTACATAAATACAAGGCATGCAAAAAAATAAACAAATTATTTTAACTATTTCATTTATGTATATGCATAAAAATTACGTGTAACGTTTTGTCCGGAATAAACTCCTAAGCTACTGGCCTGATTTTAGAAAAATATAGCACTCTGTGTTCAGTGTAATCCAACTTAAAACATAGGATAGTTTATGTCTCAATAATTTTAAAAGTCAAAACAATTCATAAATAAAAATATTATACATACATATTTCCAAGCATAATCAAGTGTTCAAAATTCTAAAAAAAATTATAATAACTATCTTCTTCTTCGCGTAGACACCGCTTACGCAATTATAGCCGAGTTAACAACAGCGCGCCAGTCGTTTCTTCTTTTCGCTACGTGGCGCCAATTGGATATTCCAAGCGTAGCCAGGTCCTTCTCCCTCTGGTCCTTCCAGCGGAGTGGAGGTCTTCCTCTTCCTCTGCTTCCCCCGGCGGGTACTGCGTCGAATACTTTCAGAGCTGGAGTGTTTTCGTCCATTCGGACAACATGACCTAGCCAGCGTAGCTGCTGTCTTTTAATTCGCTAAACTATTTCAATGTCGTCATATATCTCATACAGCTCATCGTTCCATCGGATGCGATATTCGCCGTGGCCAACACGCAAAGGGTCGTAAATATTTCGCAGAAATTTTCTCTCGAAAACTCGCAAAGTCGTCTCATCCGTTGTTGACATCGTCCAAGCCTCTGCACCATATAGCAGGACGGGAATTATAAGCGACTTATAGAGTTTGGTTTTTGTTCGTCGAGAGAAGACTTTACTTTTCAATTGCCTACCCAGTCCGAAGTAGCACCTGTTGGCAAGAGTTATCCTGCGTTGGATTTCCAGGCTGACCTTTGTTGGTAGTGTTTGCACTGGTTCCCAAATATACGAAACTATCTAAAACTTCAAAATTATGACTGTCAACAGTGACGTGAGTGCCAAGTCGCGAGTGCGACGACTGTTTGTTTGATGACAGGAGATATTTCGTCTTGCCCTCGTTCACTGCCAGACCCATCTGCTTTGATTCCTTGTCCAGTCTGGAGAAAGCAGAGGCACATACAAGTTAGCAATCATTCCGCAACAACAAGCTGTCCTCTGTTATTTCAAGCGGAAGTTATCGCGACAAATTAAATAAAACAAGTAAGGAAAGACTAAGTTCGGGTTTAACCGAACATTTCATACTCTTCCAACTTGCAAGGATCAAAGCCGGGGTTATAACTTACGGTTCATAAGGTTTGTTTGTTTTATAGGGCCTAGAGCGAGTTTTCACCCGACTTTTCTTATTATACCATAATAACGGTGCACTTATTAGGAAAACACGCTCTGTCAATTTTACTGAGGTAACTCACATATTTGCTTATATATGCAGTATAAAGCCATCTGAAGTTCGAAAATCTTTCTATTAGGTAGGGGTTAAGTGAATTATTAATCCGGTTCAACCCAATTTTGACATACCGGCATGATATCATCAGTAAGCAACTCTGTCTGAATTGCAATAATACATCTCATGGTCTGTCCGATAAAAAGTTAGTAACATGCACTGGGAGCTTCACATTCAGTCTATAGGGACTTGAACAGTTTTGGTCCTATTTTTACAATTTTTACATTCCTGCCATCCCAGGTATGCCAAAAGCACTAATGCTACGTTCTGAATTTGAGTAAAATTGGTCTAGTAAATCCCGAGACATGGGTTTTCACCAAAATAAGGGCGGTGCCACGCCTATCGATCAAATTTAACACCGACTCTTATAAAACTGTTTAGTACCATTTCGGGTGTAAAATTGTATATCTCTAGCACATTTCTAGTGATTGACCGCACTTTAAGTATTTTTTAACAAAACCGCTATATCAGGAGTGGTCGGGGTTATCACCCAATTTCATCCATTTTCACTCTGTAGGTTAGTTATTGTAGCTTTAGTGGTTTAAGCGATATGTACATTCGACCTATTATAGGGCTTGGCCTAGATCTGGATTAGTTTTATGTGATACAAACAACCGGTGAAAAAAGCTATTATACTCAGATCAAAAAATGAATTGGTAGCATGGAAATATGCAGAGCCGTCAATGATACTGAAGAACTCACTTCTTATGTAAGTATGTATATTATATCTTTACCAAAATTGGGTTCAGTCAACAAAAAAAAAAAAAAAAAAAAAAAAAAAAAAAAAAAAACATTTTCCATTTAAAAACCTCCTGATTTCACAAGAAGAAAAAATAATACATTCAAGAAAAGTGAAAGTATACATAACAATATGCAAAAGAAGCCAATTACGAGCTTTAGATGAAAATCATTGTATTTTACAAATTCTCATGGCAACTACAGCAACATGCGAGAGTATCAAGTTCAAATAATCCCATAATAGAATTACTCGCAGAAAAAACAATCTTTGTAATTTGAATGGAATTATGAAGGAAACTTAACGTACAAGAATGTAACAAAGGTTCTTAATGACACCTTTATTGGAAGTTTTATAATGAAACTATCACTGTAGCGAACATAAACTACAAAAATTAGTAGAATACATCCCACCAAAAGTCCCAAAAGTTTCAATTTGTTCCTACACATGTGAAACCAATTGCGAAAAATTTCCCTCAATGGAAACAAGGAGGAGGTGTTACGGTCAGCAATCACCACGCAACAACAAACTTCCGTCTGTTATTACGTGAATTAATACCCACCCTTGAATAACCACTTCAGGCGACCTCAAACCACGCAATATAGTCAACCAATCAGAAGCTTCCAACCAGAGAACTGCAACGAGTTATAAATATTTGTTTATACTTAAGTACTGATCCGTTACTGTGTCTGATTCTGTCAGTTCGGTTCATGTACACGAAGCGCACCGTTTGTCTTCAAATCAGCGATAGAGAACAACTTTGAATCACTAGCGATCAGCTTATACCTGTTTTGTTTATGAACGTTCGCATCAGCAGAAAATACCAAAGTGATGCAAACTCATGCTTCGATGATTGAAATGATCGACAGTGTTCGGTTTGTATATCATCCCCTAAATACTGATTTAGTCGGGCACTTCTGTTCTATTTCAAATAGATATGTATGTTTGTATGTACATGTACTCGTATGCATGTACATACATATGTTATATGTATAATGGAAATTCCATCAAGTACATATGTACGTATAAGAAATGTATGTTTATATGTATGTATGTACGTACTCGATGCTGATACATTTTTTTCCACACATGATTCCATTCAGTCCAGCAGAAACTTGTTGTTGTTTGCTGTACTTATAGATTTACCCAAAGATTTACTCGTAGATTTACTTATAGTTTACCCAAAGTTTCACATCAATTCAAACAACCCTCGCAACACTATGAACTGTCATGATTGCCGAAAAACAGATTGTTCGTGTTGCATCAGATCACTTGATGCTGGCGCCTACTCGAATTGATTAACAATGTTGTCTATGCTGAACTGAATTGATTTGATTGTGTTTTTGGCACGACTGTTTGTTCTGATTTTATCATGAAGTCGGCACATAACCTATGTGCTCCTAATAAGAGATCTAAAAAGTATGATGTGCTCCATATATGTGTACGAAATAATGTACTAAATTCATTTTTATTAAACATTATTTTGAACTTTTTAGTTCTTTGCGAAGCCAGAAGTTAACTAAGTGACACTGAGAGGTCGTTAACCATGCATATCAAATAAAGAAACGAGCTCCGAATAAAGGATCCAAAAATGTATTTATATTTTTTAATCACTAATAGTACGGTTTTAACTGGCGCCCAACGTGAGACAGTAGCATTATTAAAAGGATACATTTGAAATATCCTTGTCAGTTAATGCCAAATAAAAATAAAGCGGACATAGCGATGTAATAACACCTTCACAGCAGGATAAAGTGAAATAACGAATTCAAAATAATAAAAAATAGAACATTAGAAACAAGTAAGGAAAGGCCAAGTTCGGGTGCAACCGAACATGTTACACTCTTGCAACTTGCACGAATCAAGCCAGGGAAATGCTTTAAGGTTTAAAACCTCAACCAAAAGCTCGAAATCGAAGCATTTTTATATATATATAACTCCTATACTGACAGACACATTAGGTTTATTAGAAAACGAAAATCGTTATGTGAATTATTTATTTTTCCCAATACCATACTACCATACTATTAAGCAGTCACATACTATAAAAGCCGGATGTTCCAAACTTCTGATATTTAATTTTAGGTACAAAGACACAAAGTTATCAGTGAAATACGCTCTCTCATTTGAGATAACTCACATATTGGCCGATATATGCGGTACAAAGTCACCTGGAAATTTTAAATCTATATATTAGGTATATGGAGGCTAAGGGAAGTATTAACTCAATTCAATTCATTTTTGGTATACAGACATATCATTATTAGAGAAGAATTATCCTATAATTTCAATCATATGTCTCACACATTGACTTATATTTTCGATCAAAGTCAAAAGTCGGGGTCCAAATATTCGGTTCTTATACCCAAAGTTTTATATCGTTATACCATATTAATTACTTCTTGATTTGTTTACTGAAAAGTGAAAAAATCTAGAGCAATTTAAAATTGTGTTATATGGGCAGTAGGCGTAGTTGTAGTCCGATTTTGCCCATTTTCGCACTGTTATATAGGAATATATTAGAAATGCGACGTAAAAAATTCTCGGTCAGGTCCCGAGTTATGGGGTTTCACTAAAAAGTGGGCGATACCACACCCATCGTCCAATTTTCACTCGGGCTCCTATAAACCTCTTTCACACTCTCTTGGAGGTAAAATTTAGTGTCTCGGGCATATTTAGTTTTTGATTTATTGCGCTTTTAGTTATTCTCCGATTTCATCTATTTTCACACTATGAGTAGACATTTTTATAAGATTCGTAAACAGTAATTTTGGTTGTTGTAGGTTAAGTGGTTTAGGAGATAAATACATTAAACTTATTAGAGGACGGGACCCCGCCCACTTTTCCAAAAAAAAATTTCCATAGGTTCCGCCCCTTGCTACTGCGATCCTCTATACCAAATTACAACTTTATATCTTAATTTAGTGCTTAGTTATGGCACTTTATTTGTTTTCGGTTAATAGCGATTTGCGCGCGTGGCAGTGGTCCGAATACGCCCATCTACGTACTTGAAATTTGTTTGTACTAAGGAACCCACATACCAAGTTTCATCGAGATATCTCAATTTTTAGTCAACCGGAATTCAACTTTTCTCGTCATCCTAATCATTTATATATTCTTCTCCTTCTTTACTGGCGTAGAAACCGCTTACGTGGTTATAGCCGAGTTAACAAGAGCGCCCCAGTCGTTTCTTCTTTTCGCAAGGTGTCGCCAATTGGAGATTCCAAGCGAAGCCAGGCCCTTCTCCACCTGGACTTTCTAACGGAGTGGAGGTCCTACTCTTCCTCTTCTTCCCCCGGCGGGTACTGCGTCAAATACTCTACATGACCTAGCCAGCGTAGCCGCTGTCATTAATTCTCTGAACCAAGTCAATGTCGTATATCTCATACATCTCATCGTTCCATCGAATGCGATATTCACCGTGGCCAACGCGCAAAGGACCATAAATCTTCCGCAGAACCTTTCTCTCGAAAACTCGTAACGTCGACTCAGCAGTTGTTGTAATCGTCCATGCGAGAGGACTTTACTTCTCAATTTCCTATTTAGCCCAAAGTAGCACCTGTTGGCAAGAGTTATTCTGTGTTGGATTTCGAGGCTGACGTTGTTGTGGATGTTGATGCTGGTTCCAAGATAGACGAAATTATCTACAACTTTGAATTTATGACTGTCAACAGTGACGTCGGTGTCTAGTCGCGACTAGATTGCAAGAATATAAAAGATCTACAACAGATGATCCGGGATCCACAACAAGTCCACAAACGCAAGCACATGTAATAAATAGGAGCATTGCCAGATTAATTGGGCTCATGCAATTCTTCCCAGAAAGTGAATTTAAATATATTAAAATGTTCGGTAGACCTTTACGACCTTTCAGGTCATGTCATTAAAAATGGAAAAATAACAGTAAATCCTAAAAAATTTAAGCCATAGGTAAATATTAAGAGCCAACAAATTTGAAAAAAAAATCAGATCATTTCTGGGACTAAGATCCTACTATAGGAAATTTATAAGAAATTTTACACAAATTTGCGAAGCATTGACTATATAGTATAATGGGCAGTCGAAAAAGTCTTTTCATATTTTGTCAATAGATGTCGTTGCAGTCGTATATCTCCAGTGGTACCATACAAATTTTGTCATAGCATATAGTGTTGGAAAGGTGAGATTTTAAGCTTCATTAAACCAAAAAACAAATTAAATTCGAGAAGTTGAAAAAAAGTTACAGCTGTTCAAAAATGAAAATAATGAAGGGATTCGCTATATTTTGAAATTTTTGTATAAAAAAGGGAAGAATGCCAGGCAAGCCACCAATGAAATTTGTGAAGTTAATGGAGACGATGCTGTATCAGTTAGTGTAGCACTGCAATGGTTTGCTTTTTTCATTCTGAAAATTTTTGTGAAAGATTTACATTTATGAAAGTGATGGAATAATGTCTCTAGCGGGAAATGGCAAAAAGTAGTCGACCAAATGTTACTCTATCAGCTCGAACCTGCCTACCCCGACGTACCATAATGTACATACGTTCTCTGGAAATAACTCAAACATTGCAGCTGTTAAATTTTTACAATTATCCTAAGCTGGATATTTCTAAGAACTACTATTTCTTCTACTACTCAATCGAAGTTGGACAATCACGCGATACAGACGTCTTAGAGCGCAGCACTAAGTAGTCACCAAAACACTTAAAATTCAACTTTTTTGTTTTAATTATAATAAAAGAGAAATAAGTAAAGATACTTATGTGGTGACATAGGTCCCACAATAGTTTGACAAATATGCAAAACTACTTTCGTGATTGAAATCTCGAATACAGCCTACTATTTTTTCCATGCATAGATAGATATTCCAAGTACGCTTAAATAGTATACGAAACTAAAGGAAACGTTCACGAAGTTCTCTCATAAATACTCACTCAAATATTTCCGTATTGTTCAGAAGTCATGACCGACAAGGGGGTATATTGAAGAAAATCAGCGAGAAGCCCTGTTCAATAAACTTAATATAAAGCATACATTATCCACAACCAATCACTACACCGCGAACGCTCAAGTAGAACGGTTACACTCATCCTTAATTATTAACGAAATTAATATTTTATTTTTAATTTGTATATCTTGAAAAATCTTGATAATGCAATACCTATCTCTCTTGGGTTCCAAGGAATATATGTAGCGAATTTCATCCAGATTTATTCAATTCATCTCATGCTTGCGCAGACAGAAGTTACGAACATACGAGGTTTGACAATTAAGTAATGAGACTGATCTTATTGCCGCGCTTGTGGTAAACCTGTGACCTTGAAATTCCCTTTCTCTTTTTCCGGCATCTCTCCCCTCCCCATTGATATACATATGTACCATCGCTCTAGCTTGTTTAGTTCGCCTTCTGCGTCAAGTTGAGTAGACGTGTATTTGTAGTGCCCGTCACGAAATTGCAAAAACGAAATCAAGAGCAACGCGTCGCGATAAAATTTTGCGCCAGATTGGGCGAAACAGCTTCGGAAACGTACGCTAAAATTGTAAGAGTGTATGGTGATAGTGCTCTTAGACCCGGAAACCAAACGCCAAAGCTCACAATGGTTGTCTCCGCGCGCCAACTCGCCGTGCCACACTGCCCTCAGCGTGTCCCAGTATTTGGCCTCTAAAGGGATCGCCGTGTTGCAACAGCCGCCTTATTCGCCCGACATGTCACACTGTGACTTTTTTCCTAAAACAAAAACGGTGGTCAAAGGAACCCATTTCGAGTCGATTACGGACATGCAGGCGGCCGTGACGAGGGTACTCGCGGACATCCCAGTCGAAGCGTTCCAGAAATGTTACGAAGCATGGAAAACGCGCTGGAATCACTGTATACCTGCCCAAGGGGACTACTTTGAAGGGGATGGCAGAGTTGTAGAATAATTTTCAAATATACAGTTTTTATGGAATCAGTGTCATTATATGTCATACCTCGTACGCTATGCGCAATCACCTGTAGGAGAATTACGCTTTCAGAACCCTAAACCGTACCCGGCTTAGAAACCAACAGTTCTCGATGCGACTGAGGATGGTCTCATGTGTCCACAAGTAACGGAAAATATAACCGATTTGTCGGAGGATTGTCTACGCTTGAATATTTATACTAAGGATTTTTACGCCAAGAAACCGGTTGTGGTATAAAACTACTCTGGCGGCATTATTGGCTTCGAATATTGATATAAAATACCATGGATAATAAATATACAAACATTAAAGGCGCCACTCTCCATGATGAATTTTTATACCTTTTGTATGTACCCGTCACCGCTCTTCAAGAAAACAGATCCCGAAATGTAGTTATTGAATATTTAATTGCCCCCTTATACTGATGGTAAAAGACCTTACTTAATAATTAAGAAGGACCTGAACGAGCTATTTCCGTTGCCTAAGTGCACCTAAAGTACACTATGGCTGATTAATTAAATTTGGAGTGTATAATTCTGTACGTATATCAACATTAAGGCTCTTCAAATTATTCGAATAACCTGAGCACCGAATTCGAATATCCGGTTTGTAACCTTTAATATTATACTGTGACTATTTAAATAGTTGCTCTACTGGGAGTATTTGATTAAACGAAATTTGTATGAAATCCAAGCAAACAAAAATTTTTAGAAATTGAACACTTACTATTCCAATAGTCGACAAAGGACGATTCACCTTCTTCTGTATTGGCGTAGACAACGTATGTACAACAGCGCCACAGTTATTTTTGCAATATGGCGCCAATTGGCAATTGCAAGCGAAGCCAGATCCTTCTCCCCCTGGTCTTTTGAACGGAGTGAAGGTCTTCCTATTCCTCTGCTTCCCCCGGCGGGTACTGCGTCGAATACTTTCAGAGCTAGAGTGTTTTAGTCCATTCGGACAACATCATCATCATCAGCAGCAGCAGCGGTACACTCTTATAGAAAATTGTACCTACTTTATTAAGCTCTGCAGCTCGAATTATTTTCTCCAGCAGTAGATTGAAGAAGGAAGTCACCTTGTCTGAAACCTGGTTTGGTATCAAACGTCAGGAAGTCTGGAGCTGCTTGAGCCATATGTAAAAGAATCGTTTCCGGCTACTCCCAAGTGAATGGCGCTCAAAGAACGGTTAACCGGATAGTCGAATATGAGTGGTTACTCAAAAAGTCGACGACTTACGACTATCCGGATACTGCAAACCTAATATTATTATTCAAATAAGGGCCTATCTGGTTAGTTGATTAGTCGAATACCAAGAGCTTTAATTCACATGTAAGAAATATTGAAACTTTGTTTTAAATTTTAATTTTGAAATGGTAAAATCGAGTTGCGATGAATTTTTTCTCACCCGAAGTTTGAAACCGCTTTATCCGAAGTCGTTCATCTACTCACTACTCAAAGTCACTAGATCACAAATAGTAAACAATGGCGGTCTTTCTTGACATAAAAAGAGCTTTGAACAATTATTGATTCTCTGTTACATGGCAGCATAGACGACAAGGTGTGCAGATGGACACGATCAATGCTAACGAACAGAATGATCATAGCATCAAATGGTTCAACGACATGAAAAAACTGGTCCTTTCCCCTCGTTTATGTGTGGCGGCATTGAATAGAATACTACTTAAACTCGATTATGGACGTAGTGCCATTCTGAACCAGCTAAACATAAGTAAATCAGACTACATTCCATAAAAGTCATATTTCAATATCCCCTTCCTGGTGAGGATACCTTCTAGAAGTGAGTGGAGAAGGGGTTTGGTGGAAGAAATCCGTTCTAGCCGACTACTAAACTCAACCAGCAAATTCCAAGCGGAAGTACTAGGTATAGAGAGGGCCTGTAAAGCTCTACTGAATAAATGTGGGATATAAATTGCAACCATTGTCGAACTAATTCTACTAATTCCAGCATAGTTAGAAATTGGAGAAAGTCTTTAAGCTTACTGGGGAGTCAACTCTACCTGTCCTTAATTTGGGTTCCCGGCCACTGGAACATTTTTGATAATAAAAAGCGGACGAGTTGACCAAAAGGGGAGCCTCTTTAGATGAATTCGAGGAGGAGTTAATACTATGTCCACTGGAAACGATCAAAAGAGAGCTTGATAGTCACTTCGAACAAATAGGTCAGTGCAGATGGAAATCAATAACTAACTGTCAGCAGATATGACACAAGACTAGAACCAAATAGTATGTTCAGACTTGCAGCAACTATAACGGAGCACTAGTCGATTGGAGATCACGCGCGTGAGTTTAACCTATAACGAAAAAGGAATCAGTCTTCTACTTTCTCTGTGAGTGTCCAGTTCTAGCACAAACCAGACACAGAATATTTGGAATGGATATCCACAAAAAGCATAGCGGACATAAGTAGTTTCATCGAAAGCACAAAGTGGGTTGAGCTCAAAGATGAAACGAGATAACAAGTTGGTAGAAGTCCAACGTTAGTGCATCAAAAAGGCGCATCGTACCTGCCCACCATGACAAGATGAATATGGAAAATGAACACAAATTCAAACATAGCAGTCAAGTGAGGGATCAGAGTGGGGTTGGAATGTTTATTTTTATTATGTGCTTAAAAAGCGGTAAAATCAAGTTTTTCAAGAATTGTACTACAATAATGTTAGCACGCCGCCCATTACTCAGCCTCTACCGCTGTTCGAAACTGAAAATCACATGCCTAAGAAGCGAGAATGAATTTATGGAGTCAACTAAAGCAATTAAGAGTACAAGTGGTGACGTTGTTTCGACCGATCATGACGATAGGAATCGTTCCCACGACAGTCGAGTTTAAGTAACCGGAACGGACCCGGATTTTTAACTGGTCGAGGACTATTAACTCGAGTGTTTTCTGTCGCTACAATAACAACAACAGGAAGCGTACAAATGCTCAGCGTGCAATGAGTCCCTGCACGACTCTAACCACCACTTTGCATGTCCAGCGAACCCCATTCATCGAATACCCTTCTCCCTTTGATCCATCGAAGTTTCCTGGCCCGACCGTTAGATTACTTCAATGACAACCAACCGGAACCTTACCACCCAAGCCGAGACAAGATAACCGGTACAACATTAACTACAGGAAAGTTATATGAGGAATATAAAAAACGTAAGCTTGGTAATGTGCTTGTTTTGAATGGCGAAAAAACCCCGAGTACAATGCCTTGTATCCTCATACAGGCAATAATGTTTTTGCCTTTATTCATAATTAATATTTTCACTATATTGAATAGTTTATTATAGTCTAGTTTATATATAAATATATATATCCGCGTAACTATAATGTACAATAGCTTTTAACTAATATTAAGGATTATAAAGTTACATCAACTAAGAAATTTTGCTAATGGGATTGTCTTAATGCAAATGGCAATACACATAAACACTAATACATATGAAACCCTATACATCAAAATAAACATAAAGAAAATGTAGGTCTCCGGCTAGTCACCAACAATGAAAATATTCATGCTCATCAACAATAAAATACCGACCTGGCACGTTGCACTGCTGACTGCTCCTCCACTTCAGGTTGTACACAGATTTGCGGATTTGGCGTTATTGGACGCATCGGTTGCGCATTCTCCAACAATCCCGTTGGCATAGTAACGTGATCCGTTACCGACGATATCGAAATGGCGTTGACATCTTCACTATTTTTAGCCATGCTATCCCTCTGCACCAACCGATCCAACTTCTCGCCCGATGGAGGCGACTGTTCGTCTTGTGTATTTCCCATGACAATGCCAACGGAGGGCAAAAAGTCGTTTTCATTAAAACCCGACTTTCCAGAACCAACCTTATTAGTTGCAGCGAGTGCGAAGTCTACATCCGAATCAACTTCGGGCTCATAAATACTGCTGTCGTTCTCATCGCTGTCTGTGCTACTGTGTGAATTGCGCTGTGTACCACCCACAGAAAACGTAGCTTTCTCAGCTTCCACGGCATGTTCTATTGAAGTTTGTGACTGACGCATGACCTGTGGATTTATTTTGGCTATTTCATTTGCCTGTTTCTGATTGTTGCTGCTTGTATTGGCATTTCTGTTTTTATTCGGATTAAGTGACTGCCCCAATTTGGAAAATTGACCAGCCACATTAAATATTGCTTTCGAACTGATTTGTACGAGTTGAGATTCGGAGAGATTGCGCGGCATGCCCTAAAATTAACCGATAATGTAACGGTAGAAAAAATAGACATTAAGGATACTCATTCAATGAGGCATTTATATAATAGTGGCAACGTAGCAAATTGTCAACTTCTGTTAAATGAGCTCTCGGTGGCAATTTTGTAATAAGTCAACTGTTTGCGACATTAAATGAGTATTACTATTTTATAAGATTACCTTTGGTACTTCTAGCATGGGATTTCTACTTTTTCGACGCTGCAAAACACCTCCAGTGATGTATTGAACATCAGACTTGCCTATATTGTCAATGGCAATGCGGAACATATCAACAATGGACATAAGAGATTCTGTAAGTGTAGGTATGGAAACATTATGTACTATGAAGAATACTGATGTCGAATAACCAATGCTTACCCATAACTTCTTCCTGCGTTTTAATCACATAAACCATATTATTGAAGAATCGTATATTCGCAGAACGAAACATGTGGAAATATCCATCCACTCCGTCGACAGTATAGTTGAGCCTTAAACAGAGCAAAGCTGGCGCAGAGCCTTGAAACAATTTTGTTTGCTGATACATGCCCAACTCTATTAGCGTGATATTCTGTAACTGCACTTTTTCGAAACGCACAATCTTATCCAAATGTGAATCATATTCGGCTACAATGTAGCAATCATCGGTGAGTAACAACACAGTATCGACATCGGTTTCGTTGAGGTCTCCAGTACTACAAAATAAAATAAAGTTAGTGTTGGTATAACTGGGAATAACTCTCCAAAACTCTCTACATACGTTGGATCAGCATCGATGAGACCCCACGACCCCACGGGGTATTGCGCGGAACCAAGCAACAAACGACGACAATCATCTACGAGCAATTTTGCTTGCTCTGCACTCTCTAAAGCGTCGGTTTCGTCAGGTACAGTCTGACCGCCTAACGCATTCAATGACTCGGCGGAAACTTGATTTCCGAGCATGAGATCGATGGTGGCTTGTCGATAGGAATCTTTAAAACGCGCGAGATAATAACTGAAATTTAACCACAAGAAAAGAAGCATGACACAAATAGTGAGGTAATAAAAAATTACACAGGCATAAATCAAAATAAAAAACTATAATAAGCCCATGCAATTAAATGGTGATATTGTGATTAGAGAGCGAACAGACAGTAAAGAGAACTTATAAATAGCATAATAAAAAAGGAAGAAGAGCTTAAAGCAAAATTAATGAAATTCAAAAGAATAATACCTTTTAAATGATAGAAGTAATACAACGGAAACAATAGAAGCAACAAAGTTAACTAAATAACTAGATTTCAACTGCGCTCTTGGTTTAGCTGGTGCGGCGCACCTTGCGTTAACGATATTTTCCAGAAAATGCAATTCCGGACCAAGCACACCGGCATGATAGTAACCGTGTGTAGGCGCCGGGGCAGACGAGCAGAGAATACATAATATTGTCTTCATAACTTCATCCTCTTTCAATTGATCAGCTTCGACCAGCTTGCCTTGCATTAAATCAATTATGCATTGCCGGAAGGAATCAGCGAAATTTTGAATGAAGAAACTACGAAGAACGAATTTTTAAAGATGGTATTAAGAAATGTTGCTTTCAATGAAATGCAAGTTTTGCATCATAATATTAAATGCAAGTAAATTGAAATGTATAATACGATGCATATGAACTAGAAAGTAACAAAACATTTGGAGCAACTATGTGTTGGATAAACAAAAAACAAATAGCATAAATTACAAATCAAAATACGTTTCTAATAAACGCGATTAATTAACCTTAACTATAAATGTATACCAACTTCAAAACGAATAGCTTCAAAAATATATACAACTAACCGATTTGCCGAATTCATGCCGTCCTTCATCATGCCACTTATTTTACGCTCGCCGGTACGCGTATAATCGCCCTAAAGGCAAAGAAAATATAACTTAATGTCAAAATGTATATGCATATAAAGTTGCATTTACCTTTAGCGCATTTGTGCCCGCATATTGTCGGCTTATTATATCACCATTGTTGGCCCAAAGTATCATAAACGGTGATTTCAATTGTTCCGGTATCGGTGTATACGGTGGCGATAAGCCCAACTTAACCAGTTGAGATTCCAGCACAGCCTTGCCTATTGCCGTCTCTACAACATTTGTGCGATCCAAACAATCCATACAATTAACACGAAATACTGATTTTTGATTACAAATAACACCACGCTGATCACGCCAATGAAAACCCATAGCGCCTGCTTCGGGAGCAAGTGCTTCCACGAGCGCAGAAACATTTTCGAAACGCATGCCGCGACTGCAAAGGAATGTAAACAACTACATACATATATCTGAATATGTTATAGCCATAAATTTCGAGATACGTACCAGTAATCGTGGAAGTCAAAAGTAACATATGTCAAACGATCATTATTATATAACACTACATGTTTTGCGTACGTGTCGCCAATCAATTTCTCTTTACCGCTCTGCTCAACCAAATTGACAATGCAAACGCCGTCGTACAATGAAATTTCTTTTGTAAAATGCAATGCAAATGCCTCCTGCGTTTCTTGTTCACCTTCGAAATTAGGCGAAAATAAAGTTAATACTCAAAGAGATTGAATTCACCACCTACCCCTGTCCAAACGTGGCGGAGGTCGATATTTATAACCTGGCTGACTCCAAAAAATGGGCACTGAACCACGTACCTGTGTGAATGACAAATGATGGTGACGAAAAGATAATATTTGCTCCGTTTCGACATAATTGGCGCAATTACCCTCCTCGTCGACGCCACGTCGCTTATACCTAAAAAGGTAAAATAAAAGCAACTCAGTAATGAGCAAGATAAATAAACATTAATGCAGCAACACTTACCTAGTGCCAGCGCGATATCGTGACCTGCGCGATACCAGCGCCAATGTAAAGCATTCATTACCTATCACGCAAGGTTCCACCTGCACGAATCCTTGTATAACTGGCAATATCCATGTATTGTCCTGCAATATACGAGTTTACATTCATTTAAATACAACTTCCGCATGCTTATAAAATACTTACTTTGAACTTCAAGATCTCAGCAATCATATGCATATTCCAAAAGAAACGTTCGTCACTTTGTTGTCTTTGTTCACCACCAGCACTTTGTCGCTGCAAATTATTGGTGATGTCACTGTCCAAACTGAAGTAGAAACTATCTGTATCATCAAATATTTTATGCAGCTCTTCGGTGATGCGCTTTTCAATACGCGAAGGATCACGTATACCCACAGAAGACTTCATCTGATTAGACGCCAAAGCCGCAGCTTGCTGAGTGGTATTCTTAATAGTATTACCCGCATTCTTTACAGCGCCCCATGTTTTGTTCATCAGCTGTGCACCTTCAAACAGCTTCGTTTTCGTAGTGGAAGTGGATGTTTTGTTGGTGCTGCCTATAGTGGAAGTATTCGATGTTGGCCGGTGTGTAGGCGTACTATTGGCGCTTCTACTTGGTCAAATGTTGGATTAAATAGATTATAATTTTCAGTTTTTAATTTTGTTCTCACCTAGAATGCCTTGTGCAAGAAGTCAATACTGTGTCCGGTTCATCGGCGCTCAAAATGCAAATCGATTTGATTTTATACACTAAACTTGGAGCATAAAGTACGCCGACGGCCGTGGCCTCCTTCACAATCACCAAGTGCGGTTCGTAGACATTTGGTAAACTGATGACACCCACAATGCCATGTGTAATGCCAATACACTCGATATCATCTACTGAGGACAAGTCCCAACCTGAAAATACAGGAAATAACGAATTAACTGGTAGTAAAAAAGCTTTGATTACAATAATCTCCGAACAACCAAACCCAATAACTAGATACCATGTAACTTATCTTAAAAATAAATACGCAATAAAATGTTTCACTAATCAACAGAATAAAAAAATCGACAACAATCAAAAGAGATAAGGCGATTTTTTATAGGCGGTAACCGCATATAATTCTGCAGTAATTACAGAGGTTTATGTGTTTCAATTACCAAAAAAAAACTGATGACGGAGAATAATTCTTCCTTGATTTCGGATTAATTATAAAGACTATAATAATGATTGATTCAAAATAAATATATTAGGGAAATGAGATAACTAATACGATTTCTGATAAATAGAAATACATCATATTTGAATATTAAAGTACTTAAGCAATCACATAATAATTATACTTGACATTAACATGTTCAATTTCGAAGATTTCAACAATATGAGAGTAAGTTCACCAGCACATACTTATTTTGTATCTTATGGTTTATATTTAAACTTAAATTTGGCTGCACCAAACACCCTTCACAATTTTAAAGGGACTTTGAGGTTTCCGTAATATATCCTGTTCAGGGTATTCAAATATTGTCCACACATTATTTATTTTCATAAAACCTATTTACTATTGTTAAATCTGTTAATATAGAAGTTATGTACAAGTACACAAGAATCCTTAATCCAAACATCAATTCTGAGATTGTCAACGTCAGCATGCCCCGATCCAGAAACCAGACAATTCATAGCACTATATCACACGTGCAAACATTCGCTTTTCCAAATATAAACTAAAACTTCGATTTTATACAATTCGATTTTTCTATTAAAAAAGGCTGAAGTGATTTCTTACCGTATCCTTTAGAACAATCACAGCCAAGAATATACATACATATATGTAGGTACATAGCAACACAACGCAAGGTCGAGTTTAGAATATGAGTGAGCATGTGAATTACGTGTACAAACTTATTTCGTTTCAGACTCAGACTCTGTATTTGTTTGCCACATTGAAGGGTACTTTAATCTCATCAATAACATAAACAGTAATTAAACGTTTAATTTTAAGAAACAAACTTTGCGTCTTGCATCACTAAGCCCAACATTGCTGTCTACTCTATTCAGTATCGGCATGGGTAAAAAATAATGACGAAAAGAAAAACAATATTTTCCTATACAATAGATGTGTAGACAACACATAGAACATTAAAATTTATATGTGCACTACGTACTCCAATTAACAATATTTGAAAATAAATAAATGCGTTTCATGCCAAAGCAGAACGTATTGTAGGGGCTACCTCAAGTATAGTACATGTAATCGAGTTTGCCTTCAACGGAATACATATGGATATTAATCGATGGAAAAAAATAATTGATGCGTAATCAAAAATATTTTCTACGAAAATTGTACACCTATGAAACTCATTTTATGCATAAAGGCAACAAAGAATAAAATTTCTTATCATGTTATCTAATTGAAATTATATGGGTATAGATATTCCTACCTGCTTTAATTGTAAACTCAGAGGTTTTACGATGCCACCACAGACTTTTTTCGCGTTTCACAAAAATGTAATAATTATCAGTTTGAAAAACTTCCATTTTCACGGGTCAGAATATTACACTACTCTATATTTAGCAAACTTTCCGGTTACTTTTATTTTTATTCACCAGCTTCATGTATTCTCATTTTTTAATAGCAAACCAATCAAAATGATAATTTAATATAGCGTATGACTTCCAAGAAAAACTCGAAGACATATAAATATGAATCAGTAAACAAATGTCAGAATACTATTTGTCAAAAGACGCAGCTGATTGGCACGGCCACCAGAGAACGTATATTTATAAATATACGTTCTCTGCGCCACCCTTATTAACTAAGTTCAGCATTGCCATTTTAGTCCAATTGGTCTAAAATTGATAGCTTCATTTGATTTTGAAAGTAAGCTCGGTAGGCGTAAGGTTTTGGTAGGCATTTATAATTTCTTGATTGTTATATGAATGGGAACCGTCAGCTCAATGTGTTGAAAATGAATACTATACGATACAATTTGCAACCGTAATGCAACTAAGTAGACGTTACCTTAAAACAACCAAAAATTATATAACTATTTTCCGGCTACTGCGTTCTTTGCGTTAAATTTAATTTTTTTTATTTAAAACTGTGGTATGCTTTTTTTTTTTAAGTTAATAAAAGTTTTTCTTTAAAAATTGTTAAATATATTTTATTTGACAATTGTAAAAAATGCTTAGGGTTTTATTTACAATTCCCATGCAAATCTGCCAGTTTTTATACCCTCGCAACTTATTGCTACAGAATATAATAGTTTTGTTCTTCTAACGGTTGTATGTATCTCCTAAAATTAAAAGATATAGATATAGAGTTACGCAAGTAAAGACGAGTTCGTAGACGGGCGTAATTGGACCACTACCACACACTTGAACGCCATTAACCGAAAATGTATCAAGAGCTATAACCAAGCTCTGAACTAAGATTTAGAACTCTAATTTGACATAGGTGACCGCAGTAGCAAGGGGAACCTGTGAGCAAAAACGTTCAAAAATGGGGCGTGGCCCCGACCTCTAATTTAATGTTCATAACTCCTAAACTACTAAAGCTACAACAACCAGAATCACCTGTGGTAAATACTTTAAGAACTTCTACCGACAGCGTGAAAATTAATGATAACACCGTCCACTTGCTATATAACGATACTACTTAAAACTACTAAATGTGAAATAAATCATTAACTAAATACGTCAGAGGCATTAAATTTTACCACTAAGATGGTATGAGAGAGATTTAAAATTACCGGGGTCAAAATTAAACAATGGGAGTGGCACCGCCGTATTTTAGGTAAAATCACATATCTCGGGACCTGCTCAACCGATTTCAACCAATCATTCTTCTAATATTCCTTTGTTGAAGAGTGAAAATGAGAAATTTCGGCTTACAAGTGATTCCTTAATTATGCAAATCAAGAAGCAATTAATATAATCGTGAAAAACCTTGCACGAATAGTGCCTTGGAAACTCGCCATCTTATGACTAAAAATTGCAAAACTGTTCAAGACCCTGGTACTGAATATAGAACCCAGGGGTTGTAGCTGACTTTATATCGGTCGATGTGTGAAATATATAACTGAAATTTGGAGAAAATCCTGCCTGTTTGTTAAAAATGCGTCAATACTTCCCTCATATATCGAATATACAGTTTTTCGAATTGCTGGGTGATTTTTTACAATATATCCGCTAATTTTTTATTATTGGAAGCAAGTATATACTAATACTAGTAACAATGCAGTAATATTTTTTTTTAACCTAAAAATTTTTTGCGCCTGCAGAATAGATAGAGTCTTTTTTGAGGGTTTTTCGACTCTCAATATCAAAGCTCGAAACTGAGCATCATTTTAATAAATAAATTTATTCTTCAATTGTTGTTCAAAACCAACGGACTCGTACTTTTCGGCTGCCTTTTTTTATCAAAGTAAAAATTTGACAAATATTCAAATCTATCATTTTTATTATTCCACATATATTTTCAAAACACTTCTTTATGGTACATCAATCTTTTTAGGAAGATATATCGGAAGGTAAGCCGTAGGATAAAATGTCTAGAACTCCTGATGTTCGTTCAATATTTTTTAATACTCATGGTGACTGCAAGAAGGCAGTAAGAAGAAGAACACAAGTCTATCAGCTGATTTGCCCAAAATTGTGCACAGGTGATTCTTGCATATAAGTATGGCGTTTAATAATTTAAAAAGAATAAATCCTTTATTAAAATTTTCAAACTTTCGGTGTGTGTTGAATGCTTTCAAGCAATTACATAATGGCCAACAATATAACAAATATGAACATAAAAGCAGGAAGCAAACAGAAAGCAGTCGGGGCAGTATTTGGAGATCCAATTTTATACCGATAGCTGCTGTTTCAGCATTATCAGCTTACTTAGTTTATAACCAAAAGGACTATATTATACCACATGTATCTGCTTTCACATCTCCTCCGCTTTCAGGGCGACGAAAGCAATATAATTTTCTTGCTGACGTAGTGCACGCATGTGCACCATCAGTGGTATATATTGAGATTAAAGATATGCGCCAATTTGACTACTATACTGGAAAACCAGTCACCGCGTCAAACGGTTCAGGGTTTATAATCGATTCTAATGGACTTATACTAACCAACGCACATGTAGTTATCAATAAGCCGCACACGATGGTTCAAGTAAGATTAAACGATGGTCGCACTTTCCCTGGTGTCGTAGAAGATATAGATCAAACGTCTGATTTGGCTACGGTGCGTATTCAGTGTAAAGATTTACCAGTTATGTCTCTCGGGCAAAGCTCTACATTGCGCTCAGGGGAATGGGTTGTGGCTCTTGGTAGCCCTTTAGCTTTGAGTAATACAGTAACAGCCGGCGTTGTTAGTTCGACGCAAAGGCCGTCTCAAGAACTTGGACTGAAAAATCGTGATATTAATTATATACAAACCGATGCAGCCATTACTTTCGGAAATTCAGGCGGGCCACTTGTAAACCTAGATGGCGAAGCTATAGGTGTAAATTCAATGAAAGTAACAGCGGGAATAAGTTTTGCCATACCAATTGACTATGTAAAACTTTTTCTAAATCGAGCTGAAGAACGTAGAAGACAAGGTGTTAGCAAAATGGATTATCCCGCTAAACGTTATATGGGAATAACAATGCTTACACTAACACCCGACATACTTTTTGAATTAAAGAATCGCACACAGAATGTGCCAAGTGACTTAACCCATGGTGTTCTGGTGTGGAAAGTAATCATAGGATCGCCGGCACATACGTGAGTTATCGTCAAATTAAGTGTTTGTATGCATAACATTTTGCTCTTTTCAGTGGTGGTCTTTATCCGGGTGATATAGTTACGAAAATTAATGATAAGGAAATTAAAAATTCATCAGATGTTTATGAGGCGTTAGCTTTGAAGACAAAGTCGCTTGATATAACGATTTTTCGTGGCTTGAAGAAGATGACTGTGAAAATTGTGCCAGAAGACCCTTAAAACCGCATGCATTCACGATTGTTTTCATTCATCACAATCATATTTCCCAAATTGCCGCCATTATTTACCTATACATACATATTGTAGTAACTTTATTTTAAGCAGTAAATAGGTTCTTTCAAGAATGAAAGCAAACAAATATAAAAATAAATTAAAACAATGCAATTTAAAAGTTATTTGACGAAAACCCCATACATATTTGGTATGTTCAATATCTGCTAATATCTAATCCACTTCCCATGCATAGACCGAACTGTCAAAATATCAGGAGCTCTTATGAAAGTTAAGGAACCCCATTACTTTAGCTGTAAATGCCTTTTGTAAGCAAAATTACGTTTACTTATCATTGATATTTATTGCTTAATAAGGACTTTACATTTTTCCTAAGATCACCAAAGTATCAAATATGTTATCGACTGCAAAATACGCATTTAACCTTTGATTGTAAATATTAACTGTTATACTAGACTAAGACATTTTAGGGAATAGAGAATCAAAAAAGTGTAAATAAATAAAAAATCTTACCACCGATAAAATAAAAACTAAAAAACCTACTTACAAAAAAATATACATACATACATATAAGTGAAATTTAAATATTAGTTTATTGGATTTTATTTTAATTTATTAACAAATTTAAGTGTAACAATAGTAAATTAATACGTCACATTTCATTGTTTGCTTAATGACTAACTCATCCTTGCTTAATAACTGCTACAGAAGGTCATCTCGATTATTTCACTTCTAACGTATAAGACGTATAAGTGCGTATTGATATTAATTTATTAATTGAGTGAGTGTAACAATGTCACTCCTCCCATCTTAAAATATTGCAATGTCCTCATTGCAGTTTTTGGTTTTTATTATTTACAAAATGAGTAGAATTAAAATGTTAACAGATTCATAGAATGCTTAATAATATTAGTAAATGCTGAAACCCATTTGGTTTGTTTTTTGTTTTGCACAAAATATTTAGTATTTGAAAACTAAAACTAAATTGTAAACATAAATCAGTTAGACATATTTTTTTCTTCTTTTAAATTGGCTTTTGCATTTTCTTACTTTTCTGTTTTTAAACTTTACTACATGATATTCCCCATCAAACTCGGTTTGAACAAGTCTTACTCTTTTATAAGGGTTACTAATTTTATCTAATCTTTTCCTAGAGGTTTCGGCGCTAACAAAATTCGTATCTATTTCTTTTTCTTGTCGCTTTTTATTTATGTTATTTATTCTTCGTTCTTTAATTAATTGGGGATTTGTTTTTGGGTGTTTTCGATTAAAAAATATGTTATACGGACTTTCACCTGTAGTGGAATGAGAAATAATATGATTGTAGGTAAATAATGCTTGTTCAATTTGAAGGTATTTCAACTCTTTATCCCCAGAGCTACAAATAATTCTCAATTTTTCATTCATCGTCTTATGAAACCGCTCAATGTCACCAATACCAGTTTTCCCACTTGTGACTTCGACTGCTATATTCAATTGTTGACACCACTGCTTTATGCTAACATTATTGATACCTTGGTCCTGGTCTATTTTTAATTTTTTCGGAGGTCCCATAAAATTAAACATCTTTAGGAGGGCTTTCTTAGTTTCTAACCAGTTTAAAGCTGATACTTTTTCAACTGCAGCAAATTTAGAAAACAAATCAATACATGTTAGATAATTTTCATCATCCCATTTCCAAAAGTCTACTACAAACTTTTCTCGAGTCTCATACACAGGAGGCGTAACTTTAAATGGTAATTTGTTCGAAATGTGGTCGTTTTTGCAATGGTTGCTTAACTCACATTCATTAATTATTTTAGTTATCTCTTTAACGTAATTAGGGTAGTAATATTTTTGCTTGAAGCAATTTGCAACTTTTTCGATTCCCTGATGCAGTCCTTCGAGGTGAATTTCTATTACTTTAGATTTGAAGGCCGAATAATCTTCAATATTTTCTAATTCTTTCATGGTTCGGTAAATTTTAAATCTGTTTGAAGTGATCAGTCAACGGATATTATAAATGTTTTGAAATTGTATAAAGTCGTCGTCATCTGTCATCTGTCATAAGTATTGTTGTATTTTTGTTTAATAAATAAGTTTTAATTATGTCCTTTATAAACTCAGTTGTTAGTTCCGTATAAGTTATAGTAGTAAGATTGTTAGAAAATATTTTGCATGTGTTTTTTACAATTTTGATCAAATCTTAGTAATTTAAGTTGGTTTTTGAATACGTCCAATGGCCTTTCGGCAATTCTAATAAACTCACCGGAGTCTTCGTCAGCGGAATGGATTGTGGCTACATTTGAAGCAGTTACTTCATTAACGTTACATTCTTCAATTTTAACGCGAGATAGCGCATCGGCAACATGATTTTCTTTACCAGGAATGTATTTGACATCAAAATCGTATTCATTCAACCTAATCTTCCACCGTTGCAGTTTTGCATTTGGCTCTTTTAAATTATGCAACCATTGCAGAGGGTGATGATCACTATTTATTAAGAATTTTCTGCCATATAAATATGGTCTAAAGTACTTCGTAGCCCATACCATTGCCAAGAGCTCTTTTTCTCTTGCCGAATAATTCAACTCATGTTCATTGAGTGTACGGCTGGCGAAACAGATCGGATGTCCATTTTGGCTTAACACTGCTCCTAATGCTACATTAGAGGCGTCTGTCGTTAACGTAAACAACTTCTCGTAATTTGGGTACGCCAAGATCGGCTCTTTTGTTACTAATAACTTGATAGTTTCTACGGCCCTGATAAATTCTTTACCTGAATTATTCACTATATTACCTTTCTTTAAGGAATTTGTTAAGGGTTTTGTTATCTTTGAAAACTTTTGAATAAATTTGCGGTAGAATCCCGCTAAACCCAAAAATTGTTTTATTTCCTTTTCCGTTTTGGGAATCGGATAATTTAAAATTGCTACGACTTTATTAGGATTTGGTTTTATGCCAGAAGAGGTAATAACATGGCCTAGAAACTCGGTTTCTTGTTTTAAAAATTCTTTTTTGTCCGGCTGCACTTTTAGATTCGCTTCAGCTAATCTTTGAAACCCTTTATCGAGCGATTCGATGTGCTCCTGAAGAGATGTATTGAAAACTACTATATCGTCTAAATAAACCATGCAATCTTTCCCAATTAGACCGTCCAAGACTGTATTCATCAGCCGTTGGAAGGTGGCTGGCGCATTTTTTAAACCGTATGGCATTCTCAAAAATTCGAAGAGGCCATTTTGTGTAGAAAAGACTGTTTTTTGTCTATCTATTGCAGTGGTTCCCAAACTTATTTTGTCTACCGCCCACTTTGAGAATAAATATTTTATTGGCACTCCCATTTTTTCACCTATTTAAAACCCACTATAACTTCAAATTAATTATTGTGACCTATATACATATGTATATTAACGGAGAATTCTAAACGAAACTTTGACTATAACCAGCAACTTAAAACCTGAGCGCAGTAGGTAACATACAACGGCGCTTAGGTCTCAAGTTAACTCTTACGGGCTCCACCTGCCAATAAGAATGATTATTGAAACACAACTTTATAGTATTAAAACAGAGAATCTTTTATTAAAAATAAAACTGAAATAATCGATCCATATATAAAAACATGAAAATGTGAAGGATGAATCTGATGCTGTTTAATAAGTTTGTTAATATCAGGTTCCAATTTACTTAAGAACAGTCGCAAGTCGCCACGTTCGGTAACAAGCAAACGATTTCTATTTTTAGCAAGCAGTGTTGTCACAGCACTAAATCCACGCTCACATAAATATGACGATGGGAATGCTATCAAGAATCGTTGAACGATTGACCACAATCCAGGGTACAATTGCGAGATCGGTTTTTGTAGCCAAAATTCTTGGTAACCATTTTTGAACTTGATTTTTATTTCCTCGTTTGTTGTCAATTCTATAAGTTCTTCTTCCAGCTGAGGTGACATTGCTGTGTTGACATTTGAAAACGGATCCAACACCCAGTCTGGTATTTCCAAGTTCAAAATGTCCTGGTATCGTTTGGTGAAGTCAATGTGGAGGTTTTCCAAATGTTGGCAGTAGGCAAACAATTCGTCGTTACTGCATGATACTGATAAATTCGGAAAATTGTGAAACTCACGTCTGCCCAGATTCTTTTTGTGTAGAAGCAGTTTGGCTGCGAAAGCAGCAACCACGTTTTTTGTTTTAATTAAATTTAGTTTATCGCCTTGCAGTTGGAGATTCATGTCGTTGAACAATTTATACAGGTCTGTCATGTAAGCTATATCATTCTTTGATGTTATGAGCTTGTCTTGAAATTCTGTATCTTTAGTTTCCAAGAACTCTATAACATAGTCAAACAGGTTGTAGAATCGAGTCAGACAATTGCCTCTTGATAACCAACGAACTGAAACAACAAACGATTGAAATCCTCGTCATTAGTAACTCAAAGCTGATGAAATAATCTATCATTCAAAGAGCTGTTGCGGATTTTATTGACTGCTTTGATGACATATTGCAGTGCTTGAAATAGTTTTTCACTTAAGTTTCTAGCAACTAAATGTTGTCTATGAATAACGTAATGTACACCAAGGACATCTGGAATTTTATTTTTTAAGTGCGCTATTAAGCCTTTATGGCACCCTATCATAGCCAGAGCGCCATCCGTAGCAATTGAAATAATATTTTTCAAAGGAATCTCTTTCTCATCGCAAAACTTTTCCAATATATTGAATATGGTTTCACCATTTGTATCGGTCTCTAAATTTCTAGCAAATAATAGTTCTTCACATATTTTCTCATCTTTAATAAACCTCACTGAAGATAACAACAATGCTTCATTAGTTGGTAAAGTGGACTCACGGAGCTGAATTGAGAATTGGCTTGTCCTCAGGTGATCGCAAAATGATTATTCAATGTTTTCAGCCATTTCATCAATTCGTCTTTGCACAGAATTATTACTCAAAGGAATTTTTCGGATAATATCTGCGGCGGTTTATGAAGCACGGTAGTTATTACTTCATTTATTGCTGGCAATATTAACTCTTCTCCGATGTTATGTGGTTTGCCTTTTGGAGCAATTAACAAAGAGATATTGTACGAAGCTCGAAGTCCGTCGTTATCTTGCTTAGCAGCCGCCGAAAATAGTTTTGCTACACTTGGCTGAGTATTATGCTTCTTCTCTAGGTCTTGAAAATATGCTACATTCTTGTCTCTCTTATCTGGATGCATTTTATTCAAATGATCTTGCAGTCTTGAAGGTTTCATTGCTTCATTCGAAAATGTTTTTAGACATAGAAGACACAAAGGCGAGGATGGGTTTGTGGGATTTTCAATGAATCCGAATTTAATGTATTCCGCACTGTATTGCCGTCTCTTCTTTTTTACTTCCGACATTGTTTTGCTTTGAGAAATACGTTTAACTTCGCGAGTAGTGTAAAGGAGGCGTAAGTAATGCTCATCAATTGCGCGCAAAACCACAAATGAATATAAAAAAAATATTGCATTGTTTATGTAGGAATGCTTAAGCACAATTATTATATATGTAGAGGTCCAAAAATATGACTTCTTATTTTTCCCAGAAATACATTTGTGAAAAAAGGATCTTTCTCCTTTTCTTATTTCCCCCGGAAATACATTTGTAAGAAAGGATAAAGATACTTTTTTTATTTTCCACATAAAAGATTTAAGGAGTTCAAAAGCTCAAAACGTGCGCTACATCAGCTATCTACCCGACGCCATTTCGCAAGTGATAAAATAAATTTTTCAAGAGCTCGAAGCATGCGCTACATCAGCTCGAACTTACCTGTCCTACACCTTTGCGCAAATGATTATGTTATGATAGCAAATGCCCACATACAGATTTGGCAATGGCAATAGCAATACGTTTGACAGTTAGTATTCTATAAATTCTATCCTGTCGAGATGCCCCGTTAAGAAACGGAGCGACCGATTGACATGATTTTCATTTTTTCTATATTCAATAAAATAGGACAGATATATGAACTACGCGGAGAGAAATATAGAACCGAGTTTGAGCAATCTTTTAATTCATATTAGTTGATGTTCACAAGTTGTTGTTGAGAGTCGAGAGCTCATGTAGTCGTTGTCTAAGAGGCCTCCTAGCTAAATAAAATTACAAATAACCCCCCAGGCCTCTACACAACGCCCCCATTTTCTTTCTGGGTCACTTACCGCCCCCCTTGACACCTGCAGCGCCCACAAGGGGGCGTTATCGCCCACTTTGGGAAACACTGATCTATTGGATCCATTTCGATTTGATAGAATCCTTGCGCCAAATCAATTGTCGTGAAGTATACACATCTACCTAACTTGTCCAGTATCTCTTCCATGTTTGGAATGGTTACTTGTCATCCACAGTGATATTATTTAACTTACGGTAATCTACAACGATTCTCCACTTGTCTTTACCTGAAGCATCTAGTTTTTTAGGTACCACCCAAATCGGTGCGGAATATGGAGAAGTACTGTGGCAAATTATTTTTTGTTCTAGCATATCTTTTGCTTGTTTATTTAGTTCCGCTTTATGTACATCTGGGTACCTATAGGATTTAACGTAGATTGGATCTTCATGAATAGTTTTTATTTTGTGTTTAATTCTGTGAGTGAATGAAAGTTTCTCCCCTTCCTTGTAAAATAAAGTTTTGTGTTTCTTCAGTAATTTATTCAATTTTTCCGATTCTTCATTATTTCAATGGTTGAGTCTGAATGTGTCAGTAAATTTGTCATCATTGACTTTCACTCGGTTAGTAAGTTAGTGTGTGTATAATATTTAACATTGTTGAAAAATTTGTATATATGTCCTTGTAAACTAATCGTATTATTTTTTAAATCGATCTTAGAGTTGAGCTGACGAAGTGTATTGTAGCCTAAAAATCCGTCGTAATTATCGGAAAAATTATAAACGTAAAATGTCAATTTGTTATAGTAATTTGTCGAAAACTTCTTGAATTTGTTTAAGTAATACTTTTCCTGTAACTGTTTTAAATAATATTGGTTCAACTTCAACTATTCTACTACTAAGAACGATTCTACTACTAAACTAACAGAAGACCCCGTATCTATCAAAAACCTTATAAATTTATGTTCAATCTTTAATTGTATTGTTGGTAATCCTCCGAGGCTTCTAATTGAAAATTTCATGACTCAAATTCCATTGGTTGAGGAGCGCCGTATCGCCTTATTCTAGATTGATTCGAATTACTTTCATTTTGCTTTCTTATTTGTTGCAAATTTGTTTTAGGTACATTATTGGCATTCAGCGCACTAAAATTATTGCTGTTAGTATAACTATTAGGACAATTCAAAGTTGTATTCATTTGTGGGTGATAGATCCATCCATTTGGATTTGAATGATAAAAATAATTTGCGTTATTAGGTGGCAATGCATATCCATAGTTATTGCCATGAGAATAGTCAAAAAATCGATTTCCATTAGACGTTGAAAAATGTTGAAACTCGTTACCATTTTCTCTATTTGAATTTATGTGAGAAAGGTTGGGAACTCTGGGAAATGGGATGTTTCTTTGATTATGATTTTGTTTTGTTTTGCTCAGTTTTCTATCATCTTCAAATACATTACTTTCTTTCAAAATTTTTATTGCTGACTTAAGGTCAGTTACTAAATTTGAGTTTATTAATGCTGTTAAATAATTTTGCAATTCCCTTTTCAACGTCTTTAAACTAATCTGATCTAGCTCCTCATACAAAAATGTTTTAGTGGATATATTTTCATTTTTTAATTTAATACAATCTTTTACTCTACATACTTCGATGTTAATTTCTTCGCACAATAATTTTACACTATTCTTAAATTTAAGGGGGTATTCTAGTCTAGAAGCATGAATTTCAAGTAATTTTTAAAGTGTCGTAAAAAACAGGCAATTAATATTTTTGCTATTCATTTTTTTACTAGTTATTTATTAATTTTTGAAGAGTACAGAAAAAAATTAAAAACTAAAAAATTTCAAAAATTATGAGCTGACGAAGTGGGGGGTATCTAAAAATTTCCACGTGTCCATGCCATTGCTGACTTAAGGTCAGTTACTAAATTTGAGTTTATTAATGCTGTTAAATAATTTTGCAATTCCCTTTTCAACGTCTTTAAACTAATCTGATCTAGCTCCTCATACAAAAATGTTTTAGTGGATATATTTTCATTTTTTAATTTAATACAATCTTTTACTCTACATACTTCGATGTTAATTTCTTCGCACAATAATTTTACACTATTCTTAAATTTAAGGGGGTATTCTAGTCTAGAAGCATGAATTTCAAGTAATTTTTAAAGTGTCGTAAAAAACAGGCAATTAATATTTTTGCTATTCATTTTTTTACTAGTTATTTATTAATTTTTGAAGAGTACAGAAAAAAATTAAAAACTAAAAAATTTCAAAAATTATGAGCTGACGAAGTGGGGGGTATCTAAAAATTTCCACGTGTCCATGCCCATGATTTCAACCCTCCTAGTTATCTGAAACCAAAAAGAAAAAAAAGATTATTAATATAGAATAATGTCGCAATGGTCGGAACTACGGAAAAGCGGGAAACATTTTTTTTTTTACAAAATGGCGACTGCCTGAAATTTTTTTTTTTTTATCACGTTTTCTGACTATTTCGAATATTTAAAAATAAACATTTTTTGATGGGGCTAGTTCCAACCATAGCCAAGCCTATAAAGAAGACTCTATAAAAATTTCAAGTAAATCGGTCCAGTAGAACCTAAGAAATCGTGGGCATCGTTCCGAAAAAGTCAGTTTTGAGAAAAACGCGTTTAAAGTTTCGCGTTCCGGCCGAACCAGTTTGGATGGCGAGTCAGAAAAATGCCTATATCTCCGAAAATAATTTAAATTTTGAAAAATCCTCTTGTACACATGTTCTTGAATAGTTAAACTTTGAAAATATGTATATAAAAAAAAAAAATCGATTTTTTTAAATTTCTAGACTAGAATACCCTCTTAATATTACTGATTTCCAAAATAGGAGTAGACACAGGTGTATGTTCGCCAAATCCATCAATGAGCAATTGTCGTAATGTTGTCCAATCACACGGTTGCTCCCGTCTTACAATATCAAGAGCAGAACCTCTTAGAGTGCAGGTAACACAGTTGAAATAAAATGCAGCCTCTTTTGAAGAGATAATTGAGTACCGAGGTACAACGCTATCGATGCTGTCGACATACATCGCTAAGTAGTTTTTGTTGCCGTCAAACGGTTGAATCAGCAGCTTAATGGTTTGCATAACGAGATCACGCTTATCTTTTCCTTCGGTCATTGTTGTTTCTTTATTTATACTAAGAGAGCTATACTTTTTGTCTATAGTTTCTAACTCTTCTTCAACGCGCATTGATAAGAGCAGTGTATAGATTAAGATCAGTTATTTTTTTATGTAGTTCTTTTTTTTTATCAAATTATCTTAACAAAATTAAGTAATAGATATCGGTAAACTTTTTATTTATTTTAGTGGTATTTGTTCTAAAAATCACTGGAAAGGTTTTTATTAATTTTTTTTTTTTGTATTTTAGTTCTCTTTCTTTCGTGTAAACTCGCTGTCACTGGAACCGTTCTTATTAATTTTTTTTTTTGTATTGTAGATGTCTTTCCTGTGACATTAATTTGTCCTTGAGATACATTGACATTGGTATGATATTGAAAGACACTACACTGAACTTTACTTGACATTGAACTGCTTTACTTTGACATTGAACAATATATTGACATCCAAGCATGACATTGAAATATACTGTTTTTTTATTCAGCACGTGTATTTATTTTTATTTTTATTAACTTTATTTTTATTATTATGATTATTACTAGTTTTTTATATTATATAGAAAATGATTCTTTGTGATTTTGATTAAGATTTCCTACATATTGGTATATGCGTATACGCCTTTTTTGTTTGCTTATTCAAAGTATACATTTGCCACAATTGAGGGATGTGACCAACCTTTTTAACTGGGAGGATCTGAACTGACCTACACATTGGTGTTGTTGTTGTTATAGCGGCAGAAATATGCCGAGTTGACAGTCCTTAGCCGGATAAAAATCCGGGTCCGTTCCGGTTACGTAGACCCGACTGTCGGGGGAACGGACCTACATATTGGTCAATAGATGCGGTATAAAATCAACAGGAAGTTCGAAAATTTAAATTTTAGTTATATATGGGCTAAGGAAAACCGATTTTGGCCATTTTTGCACAAGGGCAGGCTGTTATCAAAATAACGTTCTCCCCGTGTTTCAGTACTGAACCTCACGGAATGACTGATATGTTCCGTTAATAATTCAGTCATATGCAATGGACCAAATATTTGGATATATTGGGAGATTGAGACAAATATGGGCATTAGTGGGATCAGCGTATGGCATTGTAAAAAAATTGTAACTTGGATCCAAAACGGTTTGTCAATCACTCAAAACAAGATTCGCGTGGATTGGGCGCGAGAAATATTAAAAGAAATACGATAATGTGGCGAAACACGTTTATTACATCGTGATGAACTGCGTGTAAAGCCGAAAGTAAACAACAGTCAGCCGTATGGGTATTTTCAGATGAGCCCAGTCCAACAAAAGTTGTTCACGAACAAAGCATTTCCAAGCAGAATGTAGAAAAACTGAACATGTCGCAACTACATATATCAATAGAACAACGCATATCAGTAAATTTTGAGTGGTACACACCCGTTTGGTTGATAATGCGAGCTCTCAAACAACTATCACTCAATCCATCAATTTGATAAGCCATCCGCCGTATAGTCCTGACTTAGAATCGGATGACTTCTTTTTATTTCCGTAATTGGTGCAAACCTTTGCATTAAGCGAATATTTTGAATACCAATCAAGTAATTTTCGATAATTAATGTTTGTTTTTGTTCTCTAATCCTGAAATATAAAAGGCAACACTCGTAGTTAAGCATTAAGACCCGATTGGGTAGCGATTTTTACATTTTTATACTCGAGATAGATACAGGGTTATATGTACTTATAAACATTACATACATATATAAATGATCAGGCTGACGAGAAATCCGGTTGACCGTTCGTCTGTCCGACCGTGCAAGCTGTAACTTGAGTAAAAATTGAGATACATATCTTGATGAAAGTTGGTATCAGGTTCCTTAGTACAAAAACAAATTCGAGTTCGTAGATGGTTGTTATCGGACTACTGCCACGTCCACAAATTGCCATTAATAGAAATCCTATAAAGTACCATATCTAAGCACTAAATTAAGATAAAAAGCTGTAATTTGGTACAAAGAATCGCAAGGAGCACCTGTGGATTAAAAATTTTGAAAATTGGTCGTAACAATATTACAAGAACTACTACCGATAGTGTGAAAATGGACGAAATCGGAGGAAAATCCCGCTCACCCGCCATATAACGGTACTGTTCAAAACTACTAAAGGCGCGATAAATCAATAACTAAATGCGCCAGAAACGTAAAAATTTGCCGCCGGGTTAGTAAGACAAGGCTTTATATGGGTAAAATTTCGACAATGGGCGGGGCACTACCCACTTTTTTGGTGAAATCCCATATTTCGGGACCCGGCTGACCGTTTTCAAAATTTGGAACCTGGCATTCTTTTCATATTCCTATGTCACTATGTGAAAATGAATGAAAGCGGACAATAACCAGAGAACTTAAAAGTATAGAGAAGGTGCAAATCGAAATCTGTATGATGGTTCGATTGCGCGGCTAACAGAGTTGATAGAATCATAGTAGGGAATTCACCATATTCGCTGCTATTTAGCAGAATTGAGCCGGTTCTCTGGCAGAAATATATGTAAAATGACTAAATACAGGCGAGAATATATAAAGAGAACTGATTTGAGAAAAAATATACAAAGTCACACAAAGAATGTGAAAAAGCATTCTCTGAGTGACATGTATGCATGCTTATATTGTATTGTATGAACCATTGTCACATATGCGTGATTATTTGTATCAAATGAACCATTTTTTTCCGAAAAATGGTAAAAATTTTAATTTTTTTTACAAAATCGGGAAAAATTAGGAAAAATTATTTTAATTTTATTTTTATATATTAGTTTTTATTTTTTAATTTTTAAATAAATTAATATTTATTTCGACTATTAGAAAATGAAGATGTGCAAAAATGATCTTCATTTCTTCAAAGAAAATTGATGACCTTCATGAAATATGCATATTCGCATTATTTCGTTATCATTTCCATATTTGTACCAATAGAATTTCTATTGCATATACATACATACTTATATTATTTCTTAGGCGCATTTGTATGTTTACGAAAGCAAATGCGAGCCACATGCATATGTACATACATTCATAATAACAAGTGTCGCACGCGTCTTTTCGCATCTCCGTTGTCACGGTCAACCAATGGCTGCGCTGAAAAAAAAACTAATGGCCGCCAATTGTCACCGCTTCCCTTGCCCCTGTAGCAGCTTCGCCATCCAACGTGCGTAAATATGTATGTATGTATGTATACGCATGGGCATGAATACATATCGACGCAGATTTTTGTCACGGAAAAATATTTTAGACAAATATTATAAATCGACAACTCCTATGTTGCCGCTTTTCTCACTTCTTTCTTAGAGCAAACACCAGAAGATGTTCAATTTATGATTTTTAGCTTTTGCCATAAAATAAAAGGCAAAAATTAAAAATAATTTCTACCGAGATTCGAACCTACGTGTCCATCGTAGCTTTTCAAACGCTTACCATCAACACCACCACTGACAATTAGATTGCATCGTCCTAATTATGATTTGGTTATGCATGAAACAAATATACAATGGATCGCCGATTGTTACCTCTTTCCTTGCTGCTGGAATTGCTTCGCCTACAAACTAGCGTAAATATGTATGCATATGTAGGAGCTTGCATACATATCGACGCAGATTTTTGCGAGCCACGGAAAAATACTTATTTTAGAATTGACAAATGTTGTAAATCGACAAGAGCTATATTGCCACATTTCTCGCTTCTTTCTGTGAAGAAGCATCAGAAAGTTGCTCAGTTTATGATTTTTAGCTTTTGCCATCGACGCGAAAAGACGCTTGTAGGCAAAGGCATGCTCGGGGAGATGTTACGGCGTCTGTTTTTATGAATGAAGCGAGGTCGCTTGTGGCATATGCGCCTGCGTTTATGAATGAAATCGTTTTTGTTGTAAAATTTACTACATTTGGGCTTCGTCAATTCGGCTGCCATATTGACTTGTGATGCTTCTGCTATTTAGACAATTGTTGTTTTAGTAGAACAATGCTTCCATTTTTTGCTGGTGACATATTCACATGTATACGCATATGTTTGTATGCTTGTGCATTATTTGTGCTGCAATGTATACAAATATATGTACATATAAGTATATATGAATGTATGAACATGCAGATCAATGCGCGCACATGTAATATATTGATAAGTGATAAAATCATGATATGAATTTCTGAACGCGCACATGCGTATACATACATATAATCATATGAGTAGATAATAAGATTAATATGATAGACGATATATGTATGTATTTATATATTGTTGTGCAATGCAATTTTTATTACTAAGAAACATAATACAAAAATATTTATTAGTAATAAAAATAGTAAAATCAAATAAAATTATTAAATATTCAAGTCCAAATTGACTATAAATATTACTATGCATGCATTCATACAAAATTATAATCATATCATAATTATGTTTACATGTCAATATTCAATTGCCGACGGCAAAACGCAAAAGCATACATATGTATTTGCATACATTGCGATTCCCAAGTTCAAAAATTGAAGCATGAAAATATCACAATGTTGTTGTTGGGAGTTTCATAAGGAGCATGCATGCATATGTTTATGTCTCTTCATATTCTTAGGTATGTGAGACAGAGAACATAATATGTTTTGTACACATTTTTCGGTGTCAAAAATGAAACAAAATATAAACAAGCAAAACGAAATTCTTCATTGCGAGTTTCTTCATATTCTCTGCTTGGCCATATATGCAATGTCATCATATGCCGTAAATACATGTATTTATTTCTCTTCATTTTCTCTGTTGAGTATGTGGAGAACTGTTAAAAATGTTAACATTTCACAGCGCGAATTCTGTGCTTGTGAGGTGAATTCCCTACTATGAATCTAACGAATGCTCGCTGTCGAACCTGCACCTTCTCTATACTTTTAAGTTCTCTGGTCTAGCACCCAGGAGCGCAGCAGAGCGAGAAACGGTATTGCCCTACCGGACCACACTGAACCGTTACCCTGACAGCACTTTCCTCCGGCGACGACATTACAACGCGGGAGGCAATTTTGTAACTTTAATTAAAATTATAATATAAAATAAAATAAAGTACGATTCACAGAAGAGCCCCAATGTTTACAAATTTTATGTAACGAACCCTGGGCACGGCGACTGTACCTCAGCAAGTTATACTTGTAAGAAGCAAGGGCAGTAAAAAGCTTCGTTACAACTTAAGTAATAAAAAACCAAGATTGTGTTTATAAATGTTTAATATTTTTTTGTTTACCTATAGATTTCACGTTTCTACATCACAAATATTGAAATGTGAAAGCTTTTATTTTAAATATGTAGTTAAAAACAATTATATTTTTTGTCCATAAATAATATACTAAGAACATTATATTTCATATGCGTAAAATCATCACTAATTTTGAAACAATTACTGGCCATGTTTTTAATAGTTATTAACGCAGAAAATCCTTATCCGTGTTAAAGGGTTGCGAATCAGTTTTTGGTTATCACACGGTGGAATAGGTTACTTAATTAAAATTGTCTTTTTCCGTTTTACTAACGCCCCTAGCCCGGAACTCGGAATCAACATTGCAGTAGGACCATCAGTAGAGATGACAGGATCCCACAAATTATGTTTTTTAAATATTCCGATTAGTTTCATGTCGTCGATATTTATTTGAGTTGTTTCCAGTTTACGTGAAATCGATAATTCTTCTTTATTATGTTGAATATTCCGAGGGCAATTCTTGTGGCGAAAGTGTTAATGCGTCATTAGGTTTTGCACCATGTCGAAATTTATTGATGGAGCGAAACATCTAAGCTATTAATCGAAGGCTGTTAGTGTAGTTAATCCGCTGATTCACGATTTCCAAAATGTAATTGGTGCTAACGATTGAACTGATAACTAATATTCTTTCTCCATTTCGACAGCTTCCATCGCCATTTGTCTGAGTTTTCATTGATGGATGGAATGTTTTGTATAACAACCTGTGTGTCCGAATTCTGCTTCAAATGAAAATAAAACAATCAAGATTATGATGTCATTTTGGACCAAGTGTACTCGTGATGGATGAATCTACGCTTAGATCCTTTACAAAGTCGTCTTCTGTGAATTCAACATGTGGTTCGGCAGGAAATATGTTGTATTATAATAGTTGTATTATCTTTTCCATTATCCGTATGTGCGGTTACAGTAACAGCACCACGGAGTAGGTTTATAGACGTAAAATGCTGATTTTTACGCACAGTTAGATACAAGCTCCGTATGGAGAGATATGTGGCAGCAGCCATACCTGTAGGTATCTACAGTAGTGACTTGATAAGTACGAATATCTTCAGTCAGTAAACTCCTCCACAGAATGTACTGAAACTTTCGATTATCTTCGTGCATTAAGTCGATACTTCTTGACTATGTCGGCTGTGAATGCAAACCTATAGAATTGGCCGTCCAAGAACATTATATTTCATATACAATTTTTTTAAATAATTGAAGCTGTTTAAACAAGTTTAATAAAATAAGTTTTTAAATAAATTTAAAATAAGTAAAAGAACAATAAGCTAATTGTCAGTTTAAGAAAACCATACATTTTCCGGGACAGATCTTAAAAACAGAAGCATATTTAAGTGATCAGGCGTTAACCCGCTGCGATTATTTCATCGTCACTCTCTTTTTCATTCAATGTGCGATTTTAATAAGGATTAAAAGCAGTTAAGGAAAGTTTATGTGATTTTTCGAGATGTTTGATTAGCTAGACGTATTAATATTATATTTTAATTGCTTTCCACATTGGTGACTCTGGGCATTCGACCCGTTGTTTATTTTTTTTAAGTAAATCCATACAGCGCTAGGTGCCATTTTAATATATTTATCGTCAAGAATTAAGAATCGCGGGTTTTCTTGTGCTCGTATGTAGTATGTACATATAACTTGAAACTAGTCATTTAATTAATAGTAAAGTCGAATGTCAAGAACCGATTCTTAATCGACTTCGACTACTGAAGATCGATTCCGAAAAATCGATTATTTTACGAGAAAACTCGATTCTCGAGTAGAATCGGAATCGAGTTTACCATTCCTATAACGCGGAGCGGAGTAGTACTCATTTTTACTGATCTAAGTGACTTCTGTAATTTCTATTTCTGAGTGTAAGGCTGGCCATAGCAAAACGCACCGTGCCGATTTAAGTGATATTTCGTAGAGTTTAAGTGATTGTATGTATCTTTATTGATTGTTACGCTGAGCGTAGCGACGTTCGGTGCTAATTTGGTGACTTTCGGCTAATCTAAGTGATATGTTTCTATGGATTTCGTTTTGAATAAAGCAAACAATTGGAAATCTAAAAGTGTATTTTAATTCCGAAATAATAGAATTCCTACATATGTACATACATGTAAACTTAGATAATATAAAATCAAATACAATTTCTGTATCAATTGAAGAAAATATTGTTTACGAACAGTTTTTTAAAGCCGAGCTTCTCAGAAATATATGTATGCATTTGTATGGGTAAATAAAAACGCAAGCAATAAAAAACTGTGAAGGAAAACCACCGAAGAAAAAAGGGAATGAAATTTAAATAAATTTTGCGGTCGAACAGGTGGTGACGCTGCTGACGTTAGAGCGGCAAACTGGGCCAGTGGTTCTCCGTTGCATTGACCTTGAGACAACTGCATACAGCTACATACATATGCACATATGTATCTTATAAAGCATGACTGAAAACGAATTTACACACTTGCGCTTTCTTTTGAATGAGCTAAGTCATAGCTCTGTATAGTTTGGGATTTTAGCTGCAATTGGTGCACCAACTATTTAATTGATGACTCAAGTGATTGAAAACTTAAAGCACGACTTTGTTGTCTTGGCCGCAACCGTTATGTTGGTGGGATGTGTGTTTATTTGCATAATTCAAACTGATGACTGCATTGTTGAGCAAATTTTAAATTGTATATAGATATTTATATGTACAGTGACTCACCCGTCTAACCGGATGCGTGCATTGCCATTGATGGCACCATCCAATTATAAAGTAAAAATATTAAGAATGATACATATGATACATAAAATTAAAGGAAAAATCTTTTATTTTATTTTTGGAAACTTAAAAATACCAATAAATTCATTCACTGCGTAAAATTTAGAGAAATAACTCGCAACATACAAAATTCGTTCCACACAACTAACCAGATTTTTTAAAAAGCTTATGATTATTTATATTTCGCATACCCTTTTGCAGATAAAACTGCTTCTGGTCGCCTTGGTACAGAGGCGACAAGTTTTTGATAAAATTCTTGTGGTATTGCCTTCCAAGCCTCCAAAATAGCCGTTTGAGCCCAGCAACATTGGAATACTGCCTTTGGTACACTTTTCGACTGACTTCTTGCCATACGTGCTCAGTAACGTTCAGATCTGAGGATTGGGCAGGTGTACCCTGTACATCAAGGCAATTGTATATTAACCACGTATGAGCAATCTCCGATTTGTGCTTCGGATCGTTGTCTTGGTAAAATATAAAATTGACTAATTCCCAATGTGATACATGACTGCTTTAAATTTTACTTTAAAATGTCGACATATTGGAAACGATCCATAAAACCTTGCACAAGATGCAGGTTGCCCGTTCTTTTAACCGATATGCATCCTCAAACCATTACTGACCCACCACCGTGCTTAAGTGTTGTCCTGGTATGTTTTGGCAAGTAAGCTTCGTTGGGACGCCGCCGTACAAAACTTCAGCCATCTGTTCCCTGCAAGTTAAACTTGATATCGTGTGGGAAAAGAACCTTTAAAAAGCAGTAATAATACTGTTTTAAGATTACTGAATCAAAATTCAATTTCGCAAATTCTAGCCTTTTCTTTCTATTTTTTCGAATATTTACGCCTTTTTTACAACTGCTCTACGATGTAAATCAAAGCTTCTAAGTGTGCGGCGAATTGTTTCGACTGAAACTTTCTTCCCTTTTTCATTTTCCAAGTTTCTTACATTTTCAGCCGAGGAAAAGGGATTTTTTTCAACAATTTTCAGTATAAACTTTTCTTCGGCTTGTGTTAGCTTCTTTCCTTGACCAGCTCTACTAATATTATTAATCCTATTTTCCTTCTCAAGCTTTTTTATAATATCGAAGAAAGTTGAAGTACTCCTTTTCACAATCTCTGAAATATCTTTAATGGATTTTCCTTTTTCCCCATAACTGAATAATTAGCTTCCAAATTTCGGTACAAGTATAAGTACGCGGGGGCGTCGTATTGTCGTGTGGCTTACTCACAGACATACCGGTAACTACTAATATGCAGAAAAGAATATTCAGTGTTTGTTCTAGTGAAATTCCACAACGATCAGAAGTACCGTGAGTTGTAGAAGGTTACTTCTTATAATTTTCCGGTTAGTTGTGTGGAACGAATTTTGTATGTGCGAGTTATTTCTCTAAATTTTACGCAGTGAATGAATTTATTGGTATTTTTATGTTTCCAAAAATAAAATAGAAGATTTTTACTTTAATTTGATGTAGCATTCTTAATATTTTTACTTTATGATTGGAGGGTGTCATCATTGGCAATGAACGCATCCGGTTAGACGTGTGAGTCACTGTGTTATGGAAACATGTAGCTCAGCAGTATTGAAGTGCCAAATGTCACATCTTCTTCTTCTTCGGCGTAAACACGGCTTTTATAAACGTGTTTACAACAGCGTGCCATCGTTCTTTCTTCGTAAATTGTAGATTCCAAGAGTAAACAGGTATTTCTAACGAAGTGGAGGCCTTTCTCTTTATCTGCTTTCCTCAGCGGGTTCTGCGTTGAATACTTTCAGAGCTGGAGTGTTTTCATCCATTCGGACGATCTGACCTAGAAAGTGTAGCCACTCTTAATTCTATGCGTAAAGAACCATAAATCTTCCGCAGAATCTTTCTCTCGAAAACTTGTAACGCCGACTCATCAGATGCTATCTTTTTCCATGCACTATATAGCAGAACGGAAACTTGTAGAATTTGGTCTTTGGACTTTACTTCTCAATTGCATATTGGAAAGTAAAAATATCAGATGGAAATGTGAGCAAAAAATAGTAAGAGTTTTCAATTTAAGTTTCGCGGGAAAAATATTTCAAAATATTTATTTTTTAGGTTGGATTGACTGTCGGTGATATCTGTGTTTAGTATACGTTTATATTTCTGAAGTACATAAAGTTCAATCGACGATTTGTACGATGAGTGCAATTATTCAACAAAGAAGTTCCATTAAATTTTGTGTGCGGAATTAAATTTCTGGTGCCGAAACGTTGACATTGTTAGAAAAGAGCTTCGGTGATAATTGTTTGTCGCTAGCAAGCGTTTTTGATTGATACAAATTATTCAAAGATTATCGAGATCGCGTTGAAGACGAACTACGCCCATGATCAAAAAGTCAATAAAATAAAGAAATTGGTGCTTGAGGCTAGACGATTAACAGTCAGAGATCTTACTATATATATATTGGAAGGATCAGAGAAAATCATTTTGGAAGATCATTTGGGCCTAAGAAAAGTGAGAGCACGATTGGTTCCAAAATCACTCAATTTTTTTGAAAAACACGCTCTTTATATGTCGATGCAGCGCCGCCAGCGCTATTTCCAAGCATTGAAAGCGTCACGGAAGGCATTCTTCGGAATAGCATTGAGAGCCGATGTGCATGCTGCTTGGATTCTCTTTCATCGACCTTTTCAGTCAAGGAAACAAAAAAAGTCTGGATTCTACATCTGGGCTGCGGAAGTGTTGGGATGCAGGCCTTGATTAGTTAACTGTTCACAAGAAAGGCGGTGTGAGCCGGGGCGTTCTCGTGGTGCAACTGCCAATCGGCTGCGATGTCTTATTGGACCCGATTGACCCTTCGTTTGAGAATCTTGAAGACTTCTACGTAAAACTTTGTGTTGACGGTTTGTCCAGGAGTAACAAATTCATGGTGGATGATGCCTTTGATGTCAAAAAAGACAATTAGCATTGTTTTCACTATGGATTTCATCATTCATTAGCGACCTCTTCCCGGTCCTCCAAAAAGGCTTGGTGACACCGAAACACATCACTTCTTGCTATAGCAACAAGTAAGCCTGCTTGATCATATCAAACGTCTCTGTCGTATATTTACCGAGTTTCATACAGACTTAAATGGCGTACCTCTGCTCTAACGAACGCTGCATTTTCGGCTTGCACCACTCACAGAAACACGTCGCCCGAAAATGTTTGTCCTGACTCTCCAGGCGTTCGGTAATAACTGGCCAGCCGCTCGTTCGTTAGCTAGGAATCAACCCGGAAACAGACGATTTATCGGCCGAATATCGGCAACTTTAAGTCTTAGCACCACGATTATGCACCGTAAGACACTGCATTGATTCTTCGTGAAGGTTGCGGAATATTTTTAACGAATACCGTACCGCAATCATTTTGAGTCAATTGAAGACATTAAAAGTGAATTGCTGCGCTCATTGAAGGTTAAAGCCATAACGACTTTTTCGACGGTTGAAAAAAGCATTAGCACAAGTGTATTGGAGCTAATAAGGCTTACTTTGAGGGGGACGACATAGATTTTGAAGAATAAATTGACAATTTTACAATTATGAATAAAGTTTTACTATTTTTGGTAGCAGTATGTATGACAACTATAAGTCAGTGAGAGCAATTTAGGACAGCGTACTTATTAACAACAAATTTTCCAAGGAACTCTATTTGCAGAAACTCAATACAATATTAACTGCAATTGGCGCCCCTACTTGCCCTGGGAATTTCCTTTCAACATTTCAAACACATATGCCCAATATTGTCAGATTTTATAATTATAAAAGAAATGGGAGATGCAGTAAAAATTGATTACGGACAAGAAAACTTCGTGGAGAATACTTGTCAAAGAACTTCAAGTCGCTTCTTAATTGATAATGGCAGCTCAATGTAATGGTAGGTTGTAAAGAAAAAACTTAAGCAAAAAGCGAATAAAAGTCGGAAAAAGACACAATTCTTAAGCTTCGAAGGTTGTAAGTGAAAAAAGTTTGCACAGAATTAAAAGAACTTTCTCCCACAATAAACATTTTTATACTCTCGCAACATATTGCTACAGAGTATAATAATTTTGTTCACCTAACGGTTGTATCACCTAAAACTAGTCGGGATACATGTAGGGTTATATATATGTAGGTATGTACATATATGTTTACACGATCAGGATGACGAAACGAGTAGACTGTCTGTCTGTCCGCCCGTGCAAGCTGTAACTTGAAGAAAAATTGAGCAAGGGGCACCTGTGAAATAATCCTTTGAAAAAGTAGGCGTGGCCCATTCTCTAATAAGTTCAAGGTACATACATATCTCTTAAATATGCAGTAATCCAACTCACCTAGCGCAAATATTATAAGAACGTCTTTCGACAATATGAAAATTGATGAAGTTAGATGGTAATCCCGCGCACTCTCCATATAACTGTTTAAAACTACTAAAAGTGCGATAAATCAATAACTAAATATTACAGAGTCATTAACCGAAACCGGAACTACAGCCACGTCTACTTCCCACGTACCACAATTTTAAATTCCTCCTCATTTTTGACTGAAATATTGGTCAGTATGTCAAATTAATAATTGAAATTCATAGAAAAATTTGTGTGTGCTACAAATGAGTTGAATTGGCTCAATACTTCCTGTAGCCCTCATAGTACATTAGGGTGGGTCGATTGCAAAATGCAATTGAACAGCCAGAAAACATTCTCCATAGTATGATGACTGACGAACGGATAGAAGTCAGAAAGTTGGCCCTTGACCGTCTTCTGGCAGGCAGAGAAGCAGAGTCTGACACTGTTAATGGAAGGGTTAGATGTAATAAAGTGCCAAAGCTGAATTTCAAAGCTAATAATTATTACGATATGATTAACTGGAAGACTATTACCTTGACTGTTCCTCCAGTTCTTTGTTCAGTTTCTAACGAAGAACTCATAAAAGGGCTGTCGGGAGACAATGCAGAGGTATGGAAATTTAGTGAATTCCCCTCTCACACCGTGGCAGTCGAGAGAACCGTCAAACTGGTGACAGAGGCATCTTCTAAAGTAATTGGCCCCCAATCTCGTGATCGTTTTATACGCTCTACACTGAAATCTAGGCAACAAGCGCCAAAGTTTAGTACAAAATCTGATTTTATCAATAAATTTGACTCAGATTCAGACTAAAACAAGCCCGACATATGGTTGGTTGGTTGGGTTGGGCTTGGGAGGAACCCGAAGAGCAGCCACCTCCACGCGGTGGGTTCTGGGTGACCAATACAGGTTAGCTGAGAGCTGCAACAATTTTCACCTTGCGCTGTGGCACGCCGCCTTTTCGCCGTCCTACGGCCATGATCACATATACCATTTCGGTAGCAAATGACGTGACAAATAACTTTTGTTTTATATATTTTGCCATGAGATGCGTATTTCAGGCGCTAGGTAGACAATTTCACGATTTTAGAATTTCCGAAATTTCAAGGCCGGAGTTGGGGTTGAAGATGCAATCCGATCTCAAAACAAAAAGTTGCATTGGAATCAGGAAATACTAAGGCAACTTTTCCGCAATATTAGAACATTACATCTAATTTAAAGATTTTCGAACTTCCGGGTTATTTTATACCGCATATATCGACCAATATGTAAGTTATCTTAATAAAATGGAGAGAGCGTGTTTTTCTTACAACGGTACAAATACTAACTAACAGGCCTTATGTAACCGAAGGTATTTCGCTCGCTTTATTCTTTGCAATTGTAATAGTATGAAATGTTTGGTTATAGCCGAACTTAGCTATTCCTTACTTGTTTCATTCTTTACTTATGAAATCTTTGTGTTTGAGTTAAGATGTTCAATTGCATTTCAGATTTGAACTTTCAAGTTTTCTGCGCTACTTTATTATCCATTTAAACTAAAGGTAATATTTGACTTCCATAATAGGCCATAAATACTACCAATACCAGTACTAACTATGAGCCAATGAGGATTGAGTCGCGTAACTCCCCTTTTACGCTCCTCCACGTGCTGCTATGCATATATACAGTCCCGTATTGGTAATCTTTAACTTCTTACAAACAAAACGGTCTCCAAATTGAATAAAATTTGCTCATGAAAATTGCAATTAACGCGAGAGCCAATCAAAACTCAGTCATGCGTATGAATACACCTACGAACGTTCACACTAATACATATATTATGTACGAATATACAAGGTGTTTTCCAAAGTAAACAGGGCCTAAAAAAAACAGAACAAATGTTTTTTTTAGGCAAAATCAATTTATTTTGTTCAAAATACAATGTAGCTTTTTGCACGGTCCAAAAGCATGTCGAACAAGTGTTTTAGCTCGTTGGCCGGTATGGCCGCCAGTATGCCGGTTCAAACCTTTTGAATGGCCTCAACTTCTGCATAACGCTCTCCATTTATGGGCCAATGCCTTTTTCCGAAAAGGAAGAAGTCGCGCGGTGCCAGAGAGTGGTTAATGGTTAAAATGTGATTTTCGGTCAAACAATCGGTCACAAGCGTCGATCGATGAGACGGCGCATTATCGTGCAACAGACGCCTACTTTCATCTTCGCGATATTCGGGCCGAACATGTCGAATACGGCGCAATAAACGCTTCAAAAAAAGAGTGGAACAAATTCTTTGTGGACAATACCTTGGAATCATAAAAAAATCATCATTGTCTTCACTCTTGACTTCTTCATGCTCGATTTTTTGGGTTTCGGCTCGTCCGATGCTTTCCATTTAGCACTCTGTCGTTTCGTTTCGGGATCATATTGGAAACACCACGTTTCGTCACCAGTCACAATATTGCAAAGGTAGTTTTAGTTTTCAATTCAGACCTCTTTAATGATGTCCTTTGAATTTGGATTCTGAGCAATTTTTGGTCGTCAGTCAATTTGTGCGGAACAAACCGTGCACACAGCTTTCGTAAACCAAAATGTTCGGTCAAAATGCGATAAATCGATGTTTTGGAGATGTTCAATTCCATTTCCATGAATTTAATGATGATTTCGGTTGATTTTTGATGAATTCACGCACAATTTCGATGGAATTTCCGGTGATCACGGATTTTGATTGGCTCACATGTTAATAATCATTTATGTCCTCACGACCACTTTGAAAAGCTATAAACTTGCTTTATCAATGGAAACTTTTCGGTAAAAGTTCTACCAATTTAAAACAAAATTTAATGTTGGCTCTTTGTTCGAAGTTCATTTTCGCACCGATAATACAAATATATTGACACTTAAAACGTAATAACTTCACTTCCAATCTATGAAATGTCATAAAATTCTCTCTGGACAATCGATAAAGATAGCAGATTCTAACGCACCAGTCGACACATAGCGCCACATTCAAAAATCGTCTTTACTTTGGAAAGCACCTTGCATATGGTATACACGCATATGTTATGATGTTATGTGATGGTTACACTGCTATTAACTTACCCACTAGCAACGTAGGGGTTGGCTTTTTGTCTTTCTAAAAGGCCAACAACAAAAGCAAGGCAAAATGTTCAGTGAGTGGCAGGTTGCCACTGGTAACTCGCATTATCATTAACATTTATTTGTATGTATGTACATAATTAAGTGTGGAGTCCTACCTATCGCAAGCTTATTAAGCGAAACTGTTTGGATTAGGAGGCGTTGAAGGAAGATATTTATGACTTTCCCAAGTTTTCGCCAACGATACATTTGCGTTGAGAGATTTTGCAGCAACCAAAAAACAAAATTTGCTATTGTAGCTTGCCGCAACAACACGAAATAATTACAAGATAAAACAGCTTACTCGTTTGCAATACACGTATGTATGTATGTAAAAACTTGCCGCCCAACACTGAATCAAAGTCATAGGCTTTAAGAAAAGAAAAAAACGCCGGAAGTCGATTTAGTGATAATCCATAGCACTCAATTAAGTAATATTTAACGTTGACTTCGTGCCTTACTTTTCATGCGATGAATTCACGGAAAACTGTCACTATTCACTTGCAAATTAACACGGGTTCAACTGCGATCATTGCCGCATACTCGTGCCGTTAAATAAGAAAGATTAATGCAGTTTCGATAATCATCACATGGATTATTAAATAAGTAAGGATCCAGGATGCCAGGATCAAAACCAGTGAAATACGTTGAGGAGCAAAGGTTTGTAAGATATAAGAGGTTGAGTTCAAGTTTTCACCCGATTTTTGTCGATATATGCGGTATAAATTCAACTGAAAGATCCAAAATCTTTCCATTAAGTATATAGGGCTAAAAAAATGATTAATCTGATTGAACCCATTTTTGACATACAGGCCTACTATTGTTAGAAAAGGATTCTCTAAGAATTTGTATAATGCCATATACCTACTAATGGATAGATATTTTCGATAAAGAAAGCTGGCATATTAGGTATCTCGGGCTTGAATAGTTTTGGTCCGATTTGTGGCCTACTTTAAGCGCATTATTCGGCAAATATTCGATACCTTCATTGGCTGTGCTACGCCCATCGTGCAATTTTGACCCCGGCACCCATAAAGTCTTCCTATATCACGTGAGTCTAAAACGTAATGCCTCTGTCGATTTTATTGTTGATTTGTCGCGTTTTTAGTAGTTTTTAAGGGAACCTTTATATGGAAAGAGGGCGGATGTATAAATCGATTTCATTAATTTTCTCATTGTCCTTAGGCATTCTTATAGAATTGGTCCCGAGTAAATTCGAATATTGTATCTTAAGTAGTTTAGGATATCTCTGTAATACCCTGTGTCCAATTACAGAGTTACTACTGTGGGCAAAAACTAGTAAGACTTTTTAATTTAAATTCCGCGTGAAAACCCATTTGTCGAAATTTTTTTGACAGTGGCATCTGTGCCAAATGTCACATCAAAGCATTTGTTACCCTATCTTAATTTTTGCTCAAGTTATTGCTTGAAAAGACGGACAGTATCTCGGATTATATAACCATATGTCTAATTCGATTATTTTTTATGTGATACACACGAGCGTTAGATGGAAAAAACTATTATACTCATGTTGCAAGAGTATAAAAATTGCTAAAAATATTTATTTATTGAAAGCCAACAAGCTTAATTTCACATTATTAAGTATTGAAACTTCGAAAGTCAGTTGTTTTGAAATACCAAAAACTCATAAAGAATATTATAATAGTTTTTTCATATACTTGTATTAAACGTCTAATATATAATATAAGAACTTTTAATCTTATTTATTTTTATTATATCCCATCACCAAGAACGTAATTAAGATATAAAGCTGTAATTAATATAAATTTATTTGATTTTTGAAAAAGTGGGCGTGCTCCCGCCCTCAACAAGTTTATTAGCCATCTAATGTTTTAAATTTGAATTATCTATATTTCGACATTGGAAACGTCAAATACCATATGGAAAGTGACAGACATTCAGTAAAAAGTCTAAAATTTACGAAATGGGTCGCTATTCACTAGAAGAAAACTGGGAACTATTAAAAAAAAAGAGGATGGTTAATTTTACCGAAAAATCATCTTTTCAGACGAGGCTCATTTCCACCGCGATGGTTACGTTAACAAGCAGAATTTTCGCATTTGGGGCACAAAAAACCCGCACGTAATCGTCGAGAAGAATCATCGGCCCATTTTTCTTCGAAAATGAAGAAGGAACCGCCGTAACCATCAATGGTGCGCGATATCGCGCAATGTTAACCGAATTTTCTTCAAGCAAATTGAAGAGGAAGACTTGGACAACATTTGGTTCCAGCAGGACGGCGCTATGTGCCATACAGCAAACGATACACTCAATCTTTTACGCCCTATCTTCGAAAATCGCATAATCAGGAGGTGATGTGAATTGGCCTCCCCGAAGCTGCTATTTAACTCCGTTGGACTATTTTCTGTGGGGAGCTGTTAACGATAAATGTTACGCCAACCATCCAGAAACAATTCAAGATCTAAAGTACGAGACTCAAGCTGCTGTAGCTGCCATAGGGCCTGAAACCATCGAGAAAGTACTCCAAAATTGTGTGGATCGGATAAGCTACTGTAAACTCAGCCGTGGTGGTCATTTGCCCGAAATTGTTTTCCAAAAATAAATTTCATAAAACAACCTTTTAAATAAATGTTCGACCTTTGAAAAATATCAAGCCGTTTTTGTTTTTGACTTTTTAAATTTAAAATTTTATATGGCTCACCCTGTACAATTGTCAGGCCGAGACCACTTTAGAGTCAACACTTTTAATGTCATTCTTGACAATATAGGTTCTGAATTGCGAAAAAGATGTGTTGCATATGAAAAGATTCATGAAAAGTTCTCAGTTATTGAATTTGGCAATTTGGATAATAGAGAGATTCGTAACCGAACTAAACGTTTACAAAATGTTTATTCTTCAGATCTTGAGTCCTCATTGGAGGCCGAATTTGTGCACTTCCATGCTTATTCGAATATTTATTACTATATTAGCTATAACAAACTGTAGCGCAGAACGATCGTTTTCTTGTTTGAAAAGAGTTATAAACTACTTACGTTCTACAATGAGTGCAAGTAGACTCAATAGCTTAGCTAAATAACTTTGAGTGAAATTTCAGTGACGGGGCGGCATTTTTTCCACTGCCCAAGGGCGGCAAAAATTTAAATCCGGCCCTGTAAACACGCCAGAAACATAAAATTGTGCAGTCGAGATGGAATGAAAGAGCTTTATGAGAGCCGGCATGAAATTTGGACGATGCGCGTGGCACCGTCCACTTTTTGGTGAATTCCCATATCTTGGGACCCGACCAATGGACAAAATCGGACAACCACCACGCCTACTTCCCATATAGCACAATTTTAAATCCCACTTGATTTGTTCAGTTTCCAGCAGGCAAATCAAGAAGCAATTAATATAACGGCATAAAACTTTGCGCGATTAATATTTCAGTGTATGCAACCTTATGACCAAAAGTTGTTTAAATTCAATAAAAGCTGTTCAAGCCCATAGGTATCGAATATTTAGACCCCGGTACCAAAAGTTGATTTTTGATCGAAAATGTCGGTCAATGTGTGATACATACATATATACATACATACATATAACTGAAATTTAGAAATAATCCTTCTCTTATAACAGGATGTCTGTAAGTCAAAGATGAGTTCAATCTGACCAATACTTTCCTTGGCCCCCATATACCCAATATAAAAATTTTCGAACTTCAGGGTGACTTTGTACTGCACATATCGCCCAATATGTGAGTTATCCCAATTAAAATAACAGAACGTGTTCTATTCATAACAGTGTAACTTTGTGCCTAAAATAAATAAATTTCAGCGAAAAATTGGCCTATCCCCTTTACAACTAATATCAGGATTTTCGAACATCCGGCTGACTTTTCTCTATTTGATTGGTTTTAAACTTTAAAGTATTTCCCTGGCTTTGCAAGCTGCATGGATATAAAATGTTCGGTTGCTCTCGAACTTGTCCCTTCCTTACTAGTTCGAAATTGTTGTTTGGCCATTTGGCGAATTCTCACAGACAGTCCAGACAATAAGTGCAGATTTTTCTTTTCTTCACTTCAAAGAAGAAAGTAGGCTAGGTATGTTTGTGAGTATGCAATGGATTTTATTATCAGCAATTTGATGTACGTGTGCGTAGGTGTTCATGGCTACTTCAACAACTACAGAAAAGTAGCAAGCACAGACAAATGCTGCAACATCATGACGTATTAACAAAATGCTGTTGCTGATTGTGTGATGCTGATAACAATAACAACAATGACTGTTAACGATAATGCTGATGAATTTTGTGTGCCGGTACACGGCGTTCTTGTTTGGCGCGTTTTATAAGGAGTTGCGCAGTAACTGACAAGCAACAGCAAAAGTAGCAATAATAGACAGCGGCAAATGTACACACAACAACAATACTAACGCAGCAATTGCTGTTAAAAAGCCATTATGACTGCTGATGAATTTCCTACTCTCGGTTTTGACTGATGTTTGTGGTGTTTGCTGGAAAATGTGTTTAGCAAGTTTGTTGCTTTGCCACTTTTGATGTTTAGGTGATGTGTGGTGATTTAAAAGCAGGTTTTCTCTCTTTGCGAACGTAGTTTTGCCAATTTAATTGCTAATGCGATATGGAACTTTTGTTGTAATGGTGTTGGGTTGGCTGAACCATTTGCAGTGTCGGCCTAATCATCACTCTTGTAACAAAATTTATCATTATCATTAATAAATCATTCAATAAAAATACCGCAAGACTTTTTTGACAATCTAATATTATGGTATACATGATGTAAACAAAGATGTTTGTTTCTTTTGTTTCCTAGTAAAAACATTTTTGCAGTGTTTGCTGTCAAAGAAGCTGTCAAAATAAACAAATGCGTTTGATATTTATCATACTTTTGCAATTACCCATAATTTCATCGAAACAACAACATCAACAATGAAGTCATTAGAAATTTACTATATGCTTTCGACAAACTTACAAACGGGTACCGTATTTTGGGTGCGAAGAAACTCTTTAGTCTCTCTTTCTTAAAGAAAAGTTATGGTAAACATTATTGGCCTATACTTTTCACTATTCTAATTAGACAACATGCAAATGGTTAAAAACTTTTCGGATTTTCACCTCAATATAAAATATCTACGACCTATATACATAGTTCTAAAGGTGTGTTCCAAAGTAAACAGGACTTTAAAAAACAGAACAAATGGGTTTTTTGGCAAAATCAATTTATTTTATTCAAAATTACATAAAAAATACAGCTTTTTTCACGGTCCAAAAGCATATCGAACGAGTGTTTTAGCTCGTTGGCCGGTATGACCACCGGTATGCCGTTGCAATCCTTTTGAATGGCCTCTACTTCTGCATAACGCTTTTCTTTCATGGCGAAAGGCTTTTTCCGAAAAGGAAGAAGTCACACGGTGCCAGATCAGGTGAATACGGGGAGTGGTTAATGGTTAAAATGTGATTTTTGGAGAAATAATCGTCCTTCGAATGTTGGATTCTGAGCAATTTTTGGTCGTCAGTCAATTTGTGCGGAACAAACCATGCACACACCTTTCGAAAGCCCAAACGTTCGGTCAAAATGCGATAAATCGATGTTTTGGGGATGTTCAATTTTATTTCCATGAATTTCAATAATGATTTCGGTTGATTTTGATTATCTTAAATTGAGCGGAATATGAATGCTATTAGGTAACTGGTGTTTTGTAGTCGTGTGGTTTTCAATGAACCAATACAATTTTAATTTTCAGTTCACAGGTGGCCCTAGCTACTGCGATCGCATCTATCAAATTTGAGTTGTATATATTAATTTCGTTTAGGTTCGATTATATCACAAGAAAGTAATATTCATTACTTCATTTAAATAATACTGATTTTTAAGCGGATACTAAGCTTTGGTACAACCATATATGGTTAAATAGATATTATATTAAATTTATGTTAACTGCATAAAAAACAGTTACACATAATAAATATTAAAACATAATTCTTTTCAATAATTTTGAGTGGGTTCGACAAAAAAGAGGCTTTAAGACTATCGCTCCCCTACGATGCCCGGGCGAGGTCGGAGTTATTAAATGTCTGCTCTATCCATACCGGCTCTGCGGACGAGTGACTAACTCTTTCTAGCCTACTCGTGGGACCAAACATGAACAAAGAAAATGCAACAACAAAAACCAATTGGAGACGATTAAGACGTACTAGCGACAGAACATCGGTAGTGACAGCAGCGGAAACCGCCAAATCAGGAGTGGAAGCCTCCACCTCCCAAGCTGCCATTAGCACCAACCCGAGTGCACTGGTAGCTAAAGGAGAAACCAGCGCAAGAAACGCAAAAAATCCCAGAATCAACTGAGGAAAAACAGGTATAGAGAGGGCAGTCTTAATACTTGAAAAGATTGCCAAAGATCAGGCAGCCAGTTGATGAGGAGGAAATCAAGCGCCTCAAACAGGCAGTGGAGAATTACGAAAGCTTCCTGAAAAGGAAGCAATCCGAACCTCTAGACGAAAGTACAAACCCGAGCAGTTCCTAAAAAAGGAACAGAAAACCTGGGCGGAGTGAAGGGGAACAAAGCAGCTCAACAACAATAAAACATTTCTGCGATGTAGTCGGAGACAGCCTTCAAGTAGATCGTCGTCAGATTGTCGAGTATGGTGCTAAGCTATGTGCTCGACAATCCTGCGGTTCCCCACCCAGAGTTTGACTTCTCTGAAACCCTTAGGGGTTACAGGATCATCAAGTGCGCGGACCAGGGCTCTCTAGGTTTCATTAAGGGTAGCGTTGCTAAAATTAGCAACGACTTTGTAGGTTTCCAACTGAGGCTTATAGCCGCAAAGGATATCCCGAAGAGCTCATGCTTGCATTTGGCTGCCCCCTCTAGAGGAGCAAGGTACATCAAGCTGCAAAACAAAGCTATACCAGGCATAGAAGGGTGACAGCTGATAAAGGAGTAGAAACCAAACAAAGCAAGTAGACCAATTTTAGTGGCCATTAGCGATGAGTCCATAGAGGCCCTTACGAAGGCTGAGAATAAAATCAGCCTCGGCATGATGAAAATTAAAGACGACAAAGCGGCTGACGAAGACATCACGCAAGAGATTGACAGATAACCCGCAACACTTGAAGAGTACTATAGCGAATATGACAACCCTCATAAACGAGAAGGGCATGGACATCAAACGTATACAGTAGTCCTCGGTTAATGAACACACTATTAAAGGGCTAAACAGCAGTAATTACAACATTTTTTACATGCGTAACGAAGGTAAACCAAGGGCATGCATTATTACCAATAAAATTATAAATGCATTCCTTTGTCCAAATTACAGCACAGCTGGTATCACGGTGTTAAAGGTAGTCTCACCCTACATGGCTCATGACGAGGATATACCACCGGCATCACTCATTAGATTAATCGAAGACAACAAAAAGGATGATGTTCACATAATGGACCTTCGCTGCAGAAGAATCTCTGGAGGTACTTATTAAAACGAATTTCCTTGGGAGTCAGCAAACGGTGACATCGGAGGTTCAACCAGAACCACTGGCTAACTCAGCTGAATACCTGGGCCTGATAGTAAACAAAAGGAAAATTAATTACACCATAAATAGTTTCACACCATGTAAAGCGATAGGTTCAGACCGTATTATTCCCATAATGCTGCAAAAGTTGGAAGAACCAATAGTTCAAAGGCTTGAAGATATATGTATATACAGAGCAAGGATTCAACTGTCTTACATCCCAAGAAGTTGAATATTTACGAGGAGATACATAAAGCAACAATATATATTGATAGCCAGGCGTTTCTCCTGTCCTTATCGTCGCCCATGACTAATTCCATCATAGTCCTTAACTGCAAGAAGGCACTGAACTCACTGAAAGACAAGCTCCACCTAGACTTAATTGAGGTTCCTGGCCACAGGAACATTTTCTTCAACGTAAACGCAGATAAGTTGGCAAAGGCAAGAGCTTTCCTAAACGAATCCGAGGCAGATCTATTAGAAAGCCCGCTAGGATCGATCAAGAGAGACCTCAATATATAACAAGAAAAGAACTAACGACTTATTAAATATGTACAGGAAAAGTATCTGCAGACTACCACATATCCGACCCAGAACATTTGGAATCCAACAAGCACCAAATCTTGACAAAACATATCGGATCTTAGTAGCTTCATCGAAACCACAAAATGGTTTAAAAAGAAGGTGTAACGGGATAGCAATAATAAAAATTTCTACGACTAGTGCATCAAAGTGACCCAGCTACTCGTAGTGCTAATTGAGCCCGAAATACAACAGGGCTGTACTCCTACCTACCTACCTATCCCTCAAGGCGAATCCACTGCTTAGAGAATTGTTTGCTATCATTCTGCAATGTCTTGGCAGTGGTTTTCCAACTTCTTGGCACCATAGGCCATTGATTATGGAGTAACTCCATTTTTCGAAATCATGCTATAAAATTGCTGCTTTAATGATTCTTTTAACATATGTATGTATGATGAAATTCTCTAACGTGCTGTCATGATGCCGAAAGCGTTTTTGATGATAAGCCTTCAAACTTTATACCAGTTTTCCCTAGATCTTCAAACAAGCTGCAGGTGGCGACGCCGCACCAATTCCGGTTGCAACAATATGTCCATAAGTACTGTTCATTCGCAATCGTTTGGTTGGCATTGTGCGGCCAATAGGTTCGATCGCATTGTATAAAAACAGAAAATATTTAAAAACATTAAAACTGAAAATTAAGTTACATTGGTTTATTTATTATGTTTACGAAATATACTTATGCAAGTTTCGAAATAATATCAATAACGAAAATTTTGCTAAATAAATTTGAAGTTAACAGTTTTTAACAAAGAGTTTAAAAATTATCGTATTCAGTAGTTGAAGTTAATAAAAATCAATAAAGGAAGTTTGGGTGCAACCGAACATTTCATACCTTAAAACCTTCAAGAATCAAAACCAGGGAAATACTTTAAGGCGTAAAACCAATCATATGGAGCAGTGTTTCCCAAAGTGGGCGATAACGCCCCCTTGTGGGCGCTGCAGGTGTCAAGGGGGGCGGTAAGTGACCCAGAAAGAAAATGGGGGCGATGTGTAGAGGCCTGGGGGTTATTTGTAATTTTATTTAGCTAGGGGGCCTCTTAGACAACGACTACATGAGCTCTCGACTCTCAACAACAACTTGTGAACATCAACTAATATGAATTAAAAGATTGCTCAAACTCGGTTCTATATTTCTCTCCGCGTAGTTCATATATTTGTCCTATTTTATTGAATATAGAAAAAATGAAAATCATGTCAATCGGTCGCTCCGTTTCATAATGGGGCATCTTGACAGAATAGAATTTATACAATACTAACTGTCAAACGTATTGCTATTGCCATTGCCAAATCTGTATGTGGGCATTTGCTATCATAACATAATCATTTGCGCAAAGGTGTAGGGTAGGTAGGTTCGAGCTGATGTAGCGCATGCCTTGAGCTCTTGAAAAATTTATTTTATGACTTGCGAAATGACGTCGGGTAGGTAGCTGATGTAGCGCACGTTTTGAGCTTTTGAACTCCTTAAATCTTTTATGTGGAAAATAAAAAGAGTATCTTTATCCTTTCTCACAAATGTATTTCTGGGGGAAATAAGAAAAGGAGAAAGATTCTTTATTCACAAATGTATTTCTGAGAAAAATAAGAAGTCATATTTTTGGACTACTACATATATAATAATTGTGCTTAAGCATTCCTATATAAACAATATAATATTTATTTTATATTAATTTGTGGTTTTGCGCGCAATTGATGAGCATTACTTACGCCTCCTTTACACTACTCGCGAAGTTAAACGTATTTCTCAAAGCAAAACAATGTCGGAAGTTAAAAAGAAGAGACGGCAATACTGTGCGGAATACATTAAATTCGGATTCATTGAAAATCCCACAAACCCATCCTCGCCTTTGTGTCTTCTATGTCTAAAAACATTTTCGAATGAAGCAGTGAAGCCTTCAAGACTGCAAGATCATTTGAATGAAATGCATCCAGATAAGAGAGACAAGAATGTAGCATATTTTCAAGACCTAGAGAAGAAGCATAATACTCAGCCAAGTGTAGCAAAACTATTTTCGACGGCTGCTAAGCAAGATAACGACGGACTTCGAGCTTCGTACAATATCTCTTTGTTAATTGCACATAACATCGGAGAAGAGTTAATATTGCCAGCAATAAATGAAGTAATAACTACCGTGCTTCATAAACCGGCCGCAGATATTATCCGAAAAATTCCTTTGAGTAATAATTCTGTGCAAAGACGAATTGATGAAATGGCTGAAAACATTGAAGAATCATTGTGCGATCACCTGAGGACAAGCCAATTCTCAATTTAGAGACCGATGCAAAAGGCGAACCCATATTCAATATATTGGAAAAGTTTTGCGATGAGAAAGAGATTCCTTTGAAAAATATTATTTCAATTGCTACGGATGGCGCTCCGGCTATGATAGGGTGCCATAAAGGCTTAATAGCTCACTTAAAAGATTAAATTCCAGATGTCCTTGGTGTACATTGCGTTATTCATAGACAACATTTAGTTGCTAGAAACTTAAGTGAATAACTATTTCAATCACTGCAATATGTCATCAAAGCAGTCTATAAAATCCGCAACAGCTCTTTGAATGATAGATTATTTCATCAGCTTTGTGTTACTAATGACGAGGATTTCAATCGTTTGTTGTTTCAGTTCGTTGGTTATCAAGAGGTAATTGTCTGACTCGATTCTACAACCTGTTTGACTCTGTTATAGAGTTCTTGGAAACTAAAGATACAGAATTTCAAGACAAGCTCATAACATCAAAGAATGATATAGCTTACATGATAAATGATACATAAATTGTTCAACGGCATGAATCTCCAACTGCAAGGCGATAAACTAAATTTAATTAAAACAAAAAACGTGGTTGCTGCTTTCGCAGCCAAACTGCTTCTACACAAAAATAATCTGGACAGACGTGAGTTTCACAATTTTCCGAATTTATCAGTATCATGCAGTAACGACGAATTGTTTGCCTACTGCCTACATTTGGAAAACCTCCACATTGACTTCACCGAACGATACCAGGACATTTTGAACTTGGAAATACCAGACTGGGTGTTGGATCCGTTTTCAAATGTCAACACAGCAATGTCACCTCAGCTGGAAGAAGAACTTATAGAATTGACAACAAACGAGGAAATAAAAATCAAGTTCAAAAATGGTTACCAAGAATTTTTGCTACAAAAACCGATCTCGCAATTGTACCCTGGATTGTGGTCAATCGTTCAACGATTCTTGATAGCATTCCCATCGTCATATTTGTGTGAGCGTGGATTTAGTGCTGTGACAACACTGCTTGCTAAAAATAGAAATCGTTTGCTTGTTACCGAACGTGGCGACTTGCGACTGTTCTTGAGTAAATTGGAACCTGACATAAGTTGTCAAAAAAGTCTTGCGGTATTTTCGCTATTTGGCGCTGAAAGCGCGTAGTTCTAGTTTTATTCGTCGCGTCGGGTCCTTTTTGGAAAACTCATTTCACGCGCTAACCCGTGTTTGATTGATTGTCGTTTCTTTTAAGTCGTTCGTGATTTATGGCGTCGCAAACATGGAGCAAAATAAAGAGAAAATACGGCATATTTTACAGTACTACTACAAAGGCAAAAATGCATCTCAAGCCGCCAATAAAATTTGCGCAGTTTATGGACCCGATACAGTTTCCATTTCCACCGCACAATGATGGTTTCAACGTTTTCATTGTGGTGCAGAGGTGGTCGAAGATGCGCCACGCTCCGGAAGGCCTGTCGTCGAAAATTGCGATAAAATCGCTGAATTGGTCGAAAGAGACCGTCATAGTAGTCATCAAACCGTTATAAACCATTTGAAAAAGCTTGGAGTCACTAAGAATCTCGATGTATGGGTGCCACACGAATTGATTCAATAAAAATAACGCAAGACTTTTTTGACAACCTATTATTAACAAACTTATTAAACAGCATCAGATTCATCCTTCACATTTTCACGTTTTTATATATGGATCGATTATTTTAGTTTTTTTTTAATAAAATATTCTCTGTTTAATACTATAAAGTTGTGTTTCAATAATCATTCTTATTGGCAGGTGGAGCCCGTAAGAGTTAACTTGAGACGTAAGTGCCGTTGTATGTTACCTACTGCGCTCAGGTTTCAAGTTGCTGGTTATAGTCAAAGTTTCGTTTAGAATTCTCCGTTAATATACATATATAGGTCACAATAATTAATTTGAAGTTATAGTGGTTTTTAAATAGGTGAAAAAATGGGAGTGCCAAACAAATATTTATTCTCAAAGTGGGCGGTAGACAAAATAAGTTGGGAACCACTGATATAGAGTAAAGTCAACCGGATGTTCGAAAACCCCCCAATATTAGTTATATGGGGGTTAGGTCAAGTTTTTGCTCAAATTTAACTATTTTTGGCACAAAGATATACTGCTATGAATGTAACACGTTCTTTTATTTTCAATTAGATAACAGTTTTCAACAGTTTTTGGTCATAAAGTGGCACACACTAAAGACATTAATCGTGCAAAGTTTTATCCGGTTATATTAATTGCTTCTTCATTTGTGTATTCGAAACTGAACGAATCAAGTAGAATTTAAAATTGTGCTATATGGGAAGTAGACGAGGTTGTTGTCCGATTTCGTCCATTTTCACAATGTGACATAAGAATGTAATAAAAATTTGTACTAAATTTCGAAAATCGATACCGTTATATGGCGAGGGAGCAGTGTTTTCATTCGATTTCATTCATTTTCATCGAAGTATTTCTATGCATCGAAATTAGCGATGTATAACTGTCAACAGTGTTGTCAGTGAACATGCTTTGCGTTGGATCGAATAGTTGGTAATCATATTAGAATGTATGTAGATAAAATTTCCTTGTTATCGTGTCAAAATAAATGTGAAAAACAATATTTAATTGTGTGATAAAAAGTTTTTGTGTAAACAATAATATATGTGAAAATACAATTCTTTTGCACTTTTGCAAGCAACAACTACAAAATGTGGCACCGACTACGGAATTGTGAACCAGATTATGTCGCCAACGGTTATTTTCTCTTCTGAAAACTTTGCTGGAGCAAATAAACAAGAACAAGCGGAGCCAGAGGAAATCTTGTACACCTAAAGAATATTCCGCTTTCATTCACAAAATGTTCGCAATATTAAGGAGCACACCTATTGTGAAATAAAAACAAAATTACTTTTTTTTTACTTTTAAAAATACCACACTAAAATTTTAAATTGATATCTCAAATAGTTTTTGAGGCTGAATCTATGGCTAGACCCTCGGTTCTGTCAGATTCATCAGTTTATCTTTAAACGAGTTTTTTGTTTTCAAAACTACACTTTTCAAATTTGTCTAGACAAATGATCCGTTCAATATTAAATTTCTGCATGCTCTGTCCATAGTTTCGCCGTGGAACAGGCCGAAACCATTGCATTTGCTTTATATCGAGGAACATCGGGTATAACTCGAAAAATATTTAATTTATTTTTCTTCAAACATTTTACTGTGTATTCTTAAACTGTGGCTGACATCGAAAACTCTCAATTGCGATGTATACGAACAAATTATAATGTACTACCGGATCCATGGAAGTCACGTGCAGTAACAAAGAAAATCCCTCATCACAAAGAAAGTTGGGGAAAAATATGACGTCGGTTCCTGTCCCCATCGGTCTACTTTTTTATCGTTCCTTTTGAAAAACTTGTTGCATTTGCAAGGATAGTGTAGTCAGTTTGATAAGATTTCTTATTAAATTATAATAAATTTTGCATTAAATTCAAGAATATTATATATTTTCATGAGTATTTGAATGATATTTGTGCTTCCATTTTCGATGAAACAGAAGAAGTTATTTATAATGAAACAATTTGACTTTAATTTTGTAATTTTTTATCTTTAATGCTCACAAATACAAAACATTTAGCTGCGTAAGTAAATTTTGCAATGAGAGTATTCTACAACGTCAAATTATGCAATGCATTATTTTGCAATGTTGTTTGACGAATATACGGATACATACCTATTCGTACTCTGAAAAATTGGTTGATAGACACCTCTTTGAAGGGCTCTTCCAATGAGATCTTAATTGTAACGGGAAGATCCACCGCCTAACGGTTTTCTACTTTTTTCTTATTATCAGATAGGAAAATTTGTATCCTACGAAATTACAACGAAAACCTTTTTCAATGATATTGAATGCTTTCTACCTATTGAAGTTTATGCAACATATATATGTACATATGTACATTAGGGTGTTTTTTTAACTATTCATTTTTTTCAATCCCATCAAGAAATTTCTTTGGAAATACCCTAAAAAATATTTCCTGAAAATTTGAATCCTTAATATTAACATCAAGGACTGGACCAAGATATGTAAAAATTTTCTATAGAAAATACAGGACAATCGTGATTTTTTATCTTTAAATTTCTACAGCTCAGATGCATTTTATGGCATCGCTTTGACTTTAGACACATATTCCTCAGAATTGAACACTCTACAAAAGTGCCCATTGCGACAAAGTCGAAACTCACACCGTCGAGGTAGTACGGGGCTATAAACCTGACTTTTCCACGAAATTCGCATTTTTTTGAATGTATCTCGTAAATGACTAGAGCTATAGAAAGGATGTACATAACAAACTTGTAGGAAATTTTTTTTTTCTACAAAAAAGATTCAAGGTCAAAATCGCTATCATTAATACTTCTCCAGATATTCAACTTTTAAAGGAAGGCTGTATGGAATTTTCATAGATTTTTTATTACAAACCATCTATGAAATTATAGGGCGGGGCCCCGCCCCCTTTTCAAATTTTCAAGTTTCGGCAAGATAACAAGACTAAACTATAGTACTCTGTAGCAACTGGTTGCATGAGTATAAAAAAACACTTCACGAGTATATGTTCGCTTACAATCCTTAAACATTTCTTTTATAGTACATTTTTAAATAAAAATTTTTTTTTCTAGTAAAATAATATACAGTTGTGTTCATTGAAATAGCGTTGCAGATGACCTGCATGCTTTAAATTGATAAATTCTATTATAAAGATCAATAATACATATGAGATAAAAAAATATTTTAGAAGTGATATTTTTTTATTTTGACATAACCTAAAAGTTCTTTTGTGTTAATTTATTCTATATTTTTAAAGTGTGAATGAAAAATAAAATAAAAGCGCTATTTTGTTATGTTCAGTGAAATAGCAGTGTTAATAAAAAATATTAAAAAAATCAACATAACTTATAAATTAACTTAATTACTTATGTATAGTAAATAACATTTTGGTATTGTCTTACTATACTTTGTTGTGTATCCTTTATTGGCTACGACCAGTCCGCTTCGGCTTCGCACGGCTATTAAACAATCATTTCATGCAATCGGTGTAATTCCACTTAATCAAAGGACGGCTTCCTTAATTACAGCATTATATCGGTCGAAGTGAATAATTTACTTTAAATTATCTGAAGACTTACGATTTAAGTTTTGTTTAAAATATCTTATGTATGTATTGTTGCTATTCAGTGCGGTTTGTAGTTCGTTAATTCAATCAATTTTTGTATTGGAGCTATATTTGACCGTGACGATAGCCGATCTGCAACTGAAATGAAAAAATTTGGAATAATCGTGGACTTTGGTCTGATGATGGTATAAGGCTACCGATTAGATGATACACTTGTCCCTTTATTTTAAAAGAAGGCATAAAATTATCTTCCCTTATTTCTTTCGAGCCAAACGAAGCCATTTGAAAAATGTTATTTTACTTACTTATGTTGTTTAAAAAATGTACAGAATGTGTGTGATTATTAGTCAATAAATTTTGGATTGGCTGTGGCGGCTCCTGCATATTGGGGAGATTGAATCTTCCAGAAGCTCATCACATACCATTCAGTTGATCCGCCTTTAAAATTAAATATCAAGATATCAAATGCCCACATAAAGAATTTCCCAACCGCAATACATAGAAATCGCTTCGAAAGTATTCTATAAACTTTTGCCTGTGGAGTTGCCCCGTTATACAATTATTTCAAATAACTTACAATTTTAAACTTATGATATCTTTCGAATGGAATGTCCAAATTGAATAATTCAAAAAGTTATATAATGGTATTGAAACACACTTAAATAAAAAATCATTTGTTTTCATAAGATTTAATTCCAAAATATAAATGAAAGAGCCTTTATGGCGGTGGCATTTATATATAGTGATAAAATACTTATTGTGACAAAACTATAACAGTTAGACATATGCTGTCGCGACATTTTTTAGAGAATTATATGGTCTGCAAATGTGTCGTATACGTACATTATTTTGTTCTATAATCAATGGTTTTCGCAGCATATGCGATTTAAGAAAGTTTTTTGCTTATACTATGTTCAGAGCGACATTGAAAACATTTTGAAAACACATTTGTATGTTGTGGAATGTAAGTCGTTCGGACCGACAATGTGTGTTTTCGATGAGTTTTCACTGACAACCATCATTACGGGGATTCTCTTGCTCTTGCAAGATGACACAAAATGCAAAAATCCTATACCGAAATATGCAAGGCCAAGAGAGCACCTATTGCAGAATTTAGTGATACATGACGGCACGAAAACAAACATGGGTCTTGGTCTGACATATTTGTATTTTACAGCCATTGCAAATAAATTTTTGGGTGTGTTTGTTGTGCCGTTGCACCAAGAAGAAAATTCTGCAATTGGTGCACCCTGCAAGGGTTTTGCAAGAACAAGAGAATCCCCTTAACAGTGATATGCTGAACACATTGCTCGCGACAGACCGCAAACGACATCTGTCAAATATTAAAATACACACATTCTTATGGACACTGTTATTTTGACAGCTGCACGACTACACGACGGTAGGCCGACAGTTGTCGCTCTCGCTAACTTCAATATTTTCCTATATTTGCCAACGACAGTACAACGACAGAAGAATTGACAATAGAATTGAAGGTAGAGAGATGAGGGAGAGTGATGATGCCACTAATATGTAAAATGTAAAATTATTCACAGCTCTAACAAACTTGACGTTATTTTACAAATAAAAGATCTATTATAGCTCTATTATATCATTTGTAATAACAATTGATAATTTAAAACAAAAATATATACCAATTTACTTATCATTTGCATAAAAAATTTCACTTTGAACAAAATATTAAAATTTCATTGAAGTGCAAGGTATTAGTATGGCCACAACAAAATTGTGTACATGCAAAATGGATAGCTGTGTTGTCTTGTGTATATGCGTTAATGTAGTAGGATGCACAACGCCATTTTCAGTTCACTGTCGTGCTCCCATGTCCTGTCGCGAGCATTGTATTCAGCACTTCAGCAGCTGTATTTTGTAAACAAATATCAAGTGACAATTTAGGGCCGGTAAAATATGTCTTCCAAAAAAATCGATTAAACTAGAGCAGGCACCGATTATAATGAGTGGAATGTAAGTTTTCAAGTAGTTTTCAGCGAAAACTGTGTTTTCATTTGACAGATTTTACATGGACGAAAACACAAGTTTTCGTGCGAAAACCAGTTTTTCCCACGAAAACCTGTTTTCAATGTCGGTCCGAACATAGTATTATTTCTTCACACCTTGAGTTACATTATTGGAATTTTAGTATGGATCCCTAACTATGTACATATCTTGTTTTTCAAATCGGTCAAGTAGTTTCGGAGCCCATTCAATGCAAACAAACAAACAAATCTTTCCACTTTATGTAGGTATTAGTATGGATAATGCATATCTTATTATCATTATTAATAAAACCAATAGTTATATATATGTATATTTTTTTCAAATTACTATTCATATACATATTTATGTATAGTATATACTCACATATATCATATTTGAAGTGGTGTTCGCTTCAGCACGCAAAGTCGGCTCGAAAAACTTGGAAAATACTTATATAGAAGGGCCTCATCGCGGGTGTTCTTGCAGCACCTCGTCCACTTTTGACGTAACTTATGCGATTAAAGGTCGTCTAGAAGAAATGTTTTTTAAATAATTTTTGTATACTACTTACTTTGAAACTGAAAAAATTGCAAAAATTAATAAATTTTATCCTGAAAATATAATAAAAACCTTATTGTTTTAGCAAATTATTGTTTTAGCAAATTACTAACATGAGGGCAATTTGAAACTGACTGTCAAATTTTGCCACAAATCAAAGTTTGACATCATTTGACTACCCGTTTTCATTATTTTGACAACAAATATGATCTAGTGAAAACCAGGCATAAAGTTACTGAGCTCAGCAAACTTATTTTACATTTTTGTAAATTTTTTTTTTAATATTTGAGAGTATCGTTCAAATTTGTTTTTGGATTCGTAAAATGGAACAGAAAAAAATGACATTTAAAATCAGTTTATGTTGGAGAATTAATTTGCACTTTCATTCAATTCCTCAATTACTAAAATTGATTAACTTAGGCAGTTTTAAAAGATCTGATAAAAATAGAGGGTGTTTCAAAAGGACGCAACAAAAGTAAACAGATGAGGTCAGTAAACGACGTCAAATTTTTTTCCGCTGACATTTCTCTTTAGTAAGGTTTGTATTTCATCATGGAAAGATGTAATATATACATATGTATATTAAAATTTACTACCGAAATTCGGAGTCCGTGGCCTCAACTTTAAGAGCGCTACGTCCAATTTATGGTCGTCCTAATCGTTCTGTCAGATCAACAAATGAGCGTCTAGTGGAAAAATTTGAATCCACAGGCACAATACAAAATGTTCTCGTGCCAGTGAGGCAAAGAAGAGCCTGTAGTGTCGGACTATTGCTGAGGCTAGCGCATCAATTAAGGAAGACCCAAATCAGCGAATGTTAGATTCAATTGCTATCTCACGAAATGGCCCAGCCAATTGGCTACCTCGGTCGTACAATTTGACGTCGATTATATGTCGACTGGTGCGTTAGAATCTGCTATCTTTGCCGATTGTCCAGTGAGAGTTTCATGACATTTCATCGATTGGAAGTGAAGTTATTGCGTTTTAAGTGTCAGTATGTTTGTGTTATCGGTGCGAAAATGAGCTTCGGACAAAGAACCAACATTAGATTTTGTTTTTAAATTGGTAAAACTTTTACCGAAACGTTTCAATTGATGAAACAAGTTTATCGCGATGATTGCCTATCCCGTAGCAGAGTGCACGAGTGGTTCCAACGTTGTCAAAGTGGTCGTGAGGACATAAATGACGATCAACTTGTGGATCAATTAAAATCCGTGATCAGCGGAAATTCCATCGAAACTGTGCGTGAATTCATCAAAAATTAACCGAAATCATCATTGGAATTCATGGAAATGGAATTGAACATTTCTAAAATATCGATTTATCGTATTTTGACCGAACATTTGGGCTTACGAAAGTTGTGTGCATGGTTTGTTCCGCACAAATTGCCTGAAATTGCTCGGAATCCAACATTCGAAGGTCGATTATTTGACCAAAAATCACATTTTAACCATTAACTACTCCCCGTATTCATCTGATATGGCACCGTGCGACTTCTTCCTTTTCGGAAAAAACATTTCCCCATTAAAGAAAAGCGTTATGCAGAAGCAGAGGCACCGGCAAACCGGCCAACGAGCTAAAACACTCGTTTGACATGCTTTTGGACCGTGCAACCAGCTGTATTGAAGCAGGAGACTATTTTGAATAAAATAAATTGATTTTGCCAAAAAAAAAAAAAAAACATTTGTTCTGTTTTTTTTAAAGTCCTGTTTATTTTGGAACGCACCTTGTATGTATATGCAGTTTTGATTAATGTATAAGCCATTTCGAATTTATTTTTTAGGGTAATTTTGTTTTTGAACCGCAGATATTTTCGTTTTCACCATTTATTATTTATGGTCACACATTGAACTTTGCAACTCTTCTTTTTTGCTTTTATAGAGTACACAGCACTCATGAGAGGGTCAACATATTGAGCACCTTGTTTCGGATAACAATTTTTGCCATCAGATAATTCATATATTTCGCAAACAATATACTTAAATAAATAATGATATATTGTTGTGATAAGAAAGAAAGGTTTAAGTGCTGAGCTTCCATTTGCGCGCTGCGTGCGAAATATGGTAATTATTAATGAGCCGAACACACACGCTGATGAGATATGCAACGGCTATGAAAGTCGTACTCTTCGTGATGCTCTGAATAGATAAGCAGTTATTTTGCATCCATTTAACGGTAGTAGCATTACGTGTGATAGGAATCAGGCGTTTGCATTTCGGTTACACCGAACGCCATATGCCCGCAAAGTTAGCAGCTTCGATTTCTCTGCGCATTGCGTGCACCTTGCCACTTAGGGCTGATATTCATCGCAGGAATTATGCTGATTGAAATATCTGAACTTTACAAATGCAATATTTACTTTCCACAGCGACTGCTTTTAGTCGCCTCCTCGCTGCCGGTTTGGCTCTGGGGCAAGAGTGCAGCTGGATGGTACATGCGTACATACATATGTATAAGCACATAAGCTTTTATAAATTTCTGTCCAAACTGTGGGTGACATCCGATTTTAATGCCTTTGTGAGTTAAACGGCAGTATGTGCAAAGAGCGTCGGCGTACCATTACCATTACTGCTCTTTCCCTTCGTATGTGGATAAGCTGGGCTTATAGTTTGAAATGCGGGCCAAAAAGTGAAATTGGAAATGCGAAGGTTTATTTTGGTTTAGTATTTGTGAGGATTTAATATAAATATCGATTTATTGTTATGCCGCTGTCACTAGTAATTTCATTCATTGGTTGCTGAACTTGCTGTTTGTTTATAATATCGCAAGCCTTACGCTTTGACTTTTATTACATTTAAGCAGTCAATAAATGATGATAATCGATAAAACTCTCAACATAACCTTGTTTTTTAACATCGCTAGTAATAATACGTTTCATGACGTCCTGGTAGTCGGGAAGCTTTGTTTCATAGGTGTTAACGCGACGTGATTTTGGCACCAATCGTGTTTTTACCTTTCTTAGGCTCAAACGATCTTTCAAAATGGTTTTCATTGATTTTTCTGATACTCCAACAATACCAGTAATATCTCTGACTGTTAATCATCGATTTTCCTTTATTTTATTGACGTCATCGGTTGATGTTGATGGCTGTCCTGGACGTGGTTCGCCGTCAACGCATTCTCGACGCTCTTTGAAAAATGTTCATTAATTAAAAACACTTGCTCGGGACAAATAATGATCACTGAAGGCCAGGGATTAAAGGAACTTATACCAATGTGAGAGCGTCTCAAAATAAGCGTTTTTTATATAATTTTACATTGAAGCTTGGTCCCACAAAATAATGATTTTTGGGTATTTAAATTGAAACAACCAACATTTATTACAATTAAAATTATTATATATTTTTTTTTTTTTTATTATTTTAGAGTTACTTCACCGCTTGAAATACAATTTTCAAAGGGATGAAGATTTACTTGGCCAGCTTTAGAGCTATAACGCCATCGCCAATTCGATATTATATAGTATTGTGTGAATCAACTTCATAAACTTATTTGTATGTCATTTAAGAAATTAGTAAAAGTTATGCATGCCGCAGAGTTGCCATTTCGATAACATTCGACTATGGATGGGTTGTTGATAAGTAGAGGATATCTGGATCTTATATTTGTGAATTTGTTACAATGGAAGAGTATGTGATTTGTGTCTTCTGTTGTGTTACACATTTCGCAGTTAGAACTATTAAAAATATTCATTTTAGCCAATGTGGCTTTACAAAATGTGTGATTTGTTAGTATTCTGTTTATTTGTTTAATTTTCATAGGTTCTATTCTATTTTTGTTGTTATGGAACCATGGCTTATTGATTAAATTTGGAGATATGCTACCATAATCTTTTCCTTTAAATACAATTTTGCTTTTGTATTCTTGTTCCCATTCGTTTTTTATTTTGTTAAATACTTCTTTTGTTGCATCTTTGATTGACCACGGTATTCTTATTAGTTCTCCATCTTGTGTGGCATTTTTGGCTGCATTGTCTGCTTTTCATTCAATTGGATATTGCTATGTGAAGGTATATAATGAATTTCTATTGCTTGGATTGAAGACATATTTATAGATTCTATTATTTCTTGGGCAATAAAATTGTTGTTTTCGGGATCTTTTAATACTATGATACTGCTTAAGCTGTCCGTCAAAATGGCTATTTTTGTAAATTGTTGGTCAATTGAAAATTCTATAGCTTTTTGTATTGCTAATAGTTCTGCTGTCATGGAAGCAGTCTTTTTGTTACAGTAGAAAGATTTAGAAGTGTTTGATTTTTCATGAATGAAAGCTGCGCTTGTTATATTATCTTTAATAGACCCATCTGCAAATAATATTTCGTATTGATTTGTTTCTAATTGTTGAATTTTTTCTCTGTATATATTGTTTATTATTAATTGGTTTGCTTCTTTTTTATTGTTTACTACGCCTTTAAAGAAGTTATCGTTTATTCGTAGTTTATTAGTATTGCTTGGGTTTTTATGCACTGGTGCGATGTTGAAGAAAATTATTTTGTATTTTTCATATACTTTGAAATAGCTAGATTGCTAGACAAGATTATTGGTTAGCAATATTTTCTTTGTTGGTAGATTGTATGCAATACATTTAATTATTTCTTTGGCTGTTGCCATCTCTAACCTATATTTAGGTGGCAGCTCTGCAGCCATATGATAAATTACATGTGTCGGAGTAGATCTAATTAATCCCAAACATCTTCTGAGGTTAGAATTGCAGCAAGTTGACAATTTTTGCAAAGCGGATTTCGAAATATTGGAAAAAGATGATGCAGCGTATTCCATTTAGCGCGTGCAAAAGCTTTGTAGAGTTGCAAAGCTTTAGTTGGTGTTATTCCAAATTTGCAGCCACTCAGAAAGTTGAGGAATCGACATGTGCTGTTTGTTTTATCAATTATTTGTTTAATATGTTGTGTGCACGCGTTGTTGACACTTACATATCTGCCTAGGTATTTGATGTTTCGCACTTGGTCAAGTTGAATGTTATTTATGTGAATGTCTATTTGTGTGTTACGTTGGTTGAAATATATACTTTTGGTTTTATTAAGGTTTATTTTTAATTTGATTTTGTTGCATTCAGTGATGAATTCTTTTATTTTTCCTTTCAGAATATTTTGAGTTTGGTCCCGTTTCTTTTGATAACATACAAGAAAAAAATCATCGGCAAACTGGTTTACAGTTTTCATCTATTATTGAGTGTAATTGTGAAGTGTATAGATTAAAGAGTGTTGGGCTTAAGCCACTGCCTTGTGTTAAACCATTGTTAGTGATAACTTTTTGATGATCTAGTTTAAGGTATCTTCGTTTTAAAAATGAAATAATCCAATCTGTTACTTTAGCTTTAATTTGAGTTGTAGATAGTATATCTTTTAAGATGCCCACATCCACAGAATCACATGCTTTTTCCACGTCGATACATGTAGCCATTACTTGGTATTTTTGTTTTTTAAGTAATGCAATTGTGTTGATCAGATCATTAATACTTTGTGCAGTAGAGTGGTGTTATTGTGATTTATTTTGTTTTCTATATGTATTCTTAGGATGCCTTCGATACTTTTTAATAGTACTGAAAGTAAACATATTGGTCTATAATTGTAAATATTGGTTGCATCATAACCTTTTTTGGGAATTGGGATGATTTTAATCTCTCTCCAGTGTTCTGGTATTTTTCCTCTTAACCAAATGTTTTTTTAGTAGATTAAATAATTTTACTTTTTCTTCATAGGATAAATGAAATATCATATGGTATGAGGTGTTGTCTGGTCCTTTGGCTGATTTCATATTTCTAGTATGTAAAAATTGTAAAAAGTTGTCTATATTCATTTCTTCTATTGATTCTTCTCTGTTGTTGTTGATATAATTGATTGTGGGATTTTGTGTAGTTGTCCTAGCAATGAATTCTAAATATTTTATTTTGTCTTGATTATTCCAGGAATTGTTAATTTGTTTTTCACATTGATTTTAGCCCACATTTCTTTACTATTGTTTGTTATTGATATGTCGTCTATGGTTTTTTGAAAGTTAATCTTTTTCTGTTCTAGTATATGGTCTCTAAGATTTTTTTCAGCTCTTGAAAGTAATTCGCAATTAGCCAGTGTTTTGTATTGATTGTATTTCTTTCTTGCTGCGTTTCTTAATCTAAATAATCTGTTGCGTCAAGCGACAAAATATATATTTAAACCTAAAACTAAATTTAAGTAAATTGAATTAGAAAAAATTATAAAATATTGAATTATAATATTGTATACTTACCTTAATAATATTAAATATACTCACCTTAATCTATTACCATAAGTTAACGAAATGAATTATACTTACCTCCTTTTTGTACATACATACTAACATTCCAACTGTTTTTCCCGTTAGCTTTAAGATTTAGGCTAAGTCATCTAGTTGCTAAAATAAAGAAATGAATTGTAATTAAACTGCAAAAGAACTCGCACGCGTTTCGCTTTTTCGCTATTTCGCCGTCGCAATTTTCAGTAAATTCAAGTGTCCGGTGCAAGCAATTGGTCAAGTTGTGTTCAGTGACTATTTAAAAATATATATATTAGACAGACACGCACCCCAAAAAACTAGAACTTCAATTCTCAAAAACGCTTGAGAAATTTCATGGCGCCCGAGCAGGGACTTGTGCGTGTATTTAAAATTAATAATAAAATATAAAATTAAAAATTAAAATAACTAAAACATACCTGTGTTCGATATCATTTTCGGTACCAATTGCCTGGACAATACTTTTCGGTTTTCGGTCTTGTGTAGTGAAAACAAGTGAAAATTAAACATATGTATAAAAGAAACATAAGGCGAAACGTAAAAAGAAATTAAAACAAAAAATTTTGTTTGCGAAAAGACGTATTATACTTACCTATCGACATACATATGTATGTAGATGTGCCAAAGTGAAGTATCAGAAGTGCAGTGAATAATTCGAAACAACAAAAATATACAGTGCGCAAAGTGAACAAAAAGTTATAAAATATAGTGTGGTGCAGTGATACCTAAACAGCAAAAGAAACAGAAGAAAATAAATAAAAATACAATAAAAGAAAATAAGTGTATAATTAAAATACTTACCAACTCCGATACCCACAAAAAAAAAAATAAAAAATAAAAAAAAAATAAAAACAAGAAGTGCATATGTGCAAGCACCCAAAAAAGTGCAAGTGCTCGAAGTGACAAGGATTGAAATAAATAAAAAGTGTGAAAAGGCGCACAAGTAAATTGGAACAGTGAATTCTAAAAAAAATCGTACCCAAGTGTTTAACCTTGTGATTAACGAGAGGACCGTCCTAAAACGTTAAAAAAAAAACAGTTTTTAAAAACCGGTGGAAAATCCGTTAAAAAAAAAGAAGAAAAACTGTTTCAAGTGCCGCGTTAAGAGAGCCGGTAAAAGCAAAGTGCCGGTATAAGCACCCGTTGTTGCCATACCGCCACTACTGAAATCACTGCTGCCATCAACGCTGCTGCCATCTACGCTGCTGCCATCAACACTGCTGCAATCAACGCCGCTGCCATCAATGCCGCTGCCATCAACGCTGCTGCCATCAACACTGCTGCCATCATCGCTGCTGCCATCAATCCGCTGCCGTCGTGGGAATGAGCTGCCGCTGCATCCTGTGCCAAAGGAACGTAAGCGCCGGCAAACAGCCGACGCACCAGGTAACGAGTGCGAATTACTGAAAGCAGTGCAAACAAAAAATAAAACGAAAACACATAAAAATAAAATTGAAATAAAGACAAGTGCACACTTTCAGTTTTGGCTCTCCCACAAGCAAAATGAGCAAGCCAAAGCCAACTCTCGCAAACCTGTCTCCAAGTAAGGAGTTGACGGACTTAAAATCGTTGAGACGTCAAAGAACGGTTGCGAAAAGTAGTATTTTGCGCATTAAAACGGGCCTTCTCGAAAAGACTATGTCTTTAGATCCAATAGAATTGGAATGTCGTTTAGATATATTAAATTCACATAGTGAAAAATTAATGAAATGCCAATCAAAGATTGAAGAAATTGATGAGGACGACATGGCCCGAGGGGAGTAAGAGGACATAATCGTTGAAACGAAGTCCATAATTAAGTAAATTTTAGCCAAAAATAAAACTTCACTTGCCAAAACATCTTTTGTAGCTTCTCACAGCTCAAGACTCCCTAAAATGAATTTGCCGAAATTCAAGGGAGAATATTCAGAATTCAAAAATTTTATGAGTTTGTTCGAGAGCTTGGTTCATAATGATCCTAATATCTCAGATATTGAAAAGTTTAACCACTTGGTTAATTGTCTATCTGGAGAGGCTTTGGGAACAGTTAAAGCATTCCAGATGTCGGATGAAAATTACCCGAAAGCGTTGGCAAGTCTCAAAAAAGTTTATGATAATAAATGTTTGATATTCTTCAATACAATATCTAAACGAAGTGGTTTTCTAACCACCCTAAATTTTTCGACAGTGAATGCACTGAAAAGTCATTAAGCTTCAATGACAAAAGTTCCACTAAAACGTTAGGAATCCATTGGTTGCCGAAAGAGGATTTGTTTCGATTTGTTTTAGATGACAATTTTAATGATCTGCGAGCCACTAAACGAAACATATTGTCAGTTTCTGCTCGTCTTTTTGATCCTCTTGGATTACTAGCCCCACTAGTTACCAAAGCAAAAATCTTATTGCAAGAGCTTTGGATCCAAAAACTAGATTGGGATGAGTCGATTCCATTGCGCCTTGACACTAGCTGGCAGAACTTTAAAGCCAACCTAATGCAGCTCTCATCGATAAGCATTCCTCGTTACGTAAACGTTGAGTCGAGTGCCATCTGCCAAATACATGGCTTCTCCGACGCCTCAATAAGGGCGTACGGATGCTGCATATACATACGAAGCCAATCTGCTAGTGGTATTAAATGCATGCTGCTTACTGCAAAGTCTAGAGTGGCTCCGCTGAGGACCAAATCTCTTCCGCGTCTTGAGCTCTCGGCAGCACATCTTCTTTCGAAATTATGGTCAAGAGTAGCGCCTATGTTGAGTCGACATTTCGAAAATATTACATTTTGGACAGACTCTGAAATTGTTTTACATTGGATTAAAACACATCCATCTTCACTACAAACCTTCGTCGCAAACAGAGTGTCCGAAATCCAAGAGTTGACTGACAAAGTACATTGGCGACATGTGCCAACGAAACAAAATCCTGCGGATCAAGTGTCTCGGGGTTGTAACGTGGACGAATTGAATAATTCAATATGGTTTGGCGGTCCACAGTTCCTCCTAGAAGACCCTGCATTATGGCCAATTAATAACCACTTCCAGCTCTCACCAGAAGACGAAGCATTAGAGAAGAAGAAAACCACATTTAGATTAATTTCGACTGCTGAGAAAAATTCAATACTGGACCTCATTGAAAAATTCTCTTCTCATAAAAAATTGCTTCGTGTGGTCGCATATATATTACGATGGATCAGGCGACCACCAAATTCCTCCAGGGGCCAAGATCTGACTTCAGAAGAGCTAAACTTGAGCTTTCTAAAAATTGCACAGGTGGTCCAACATTCAGAATTTTCGGATGTTATTCAAAAATTGCATAAAGGCACCACCCTACCCGCAAACTTGCAAAAACTCAACCCATTTTTGCATGAGTACTCGGATAAGTCGCTGTCGCTCAAATTAATCCGAGTAGGAGGTCGCTTATTAAATGCACCTCTCCCATACGATGCCAAATTTCCTCTTTTATTAAATAAAAGTTCGCACTTCGTTATAACGTATTTACGGTTCCTGCATATTCGAAATCACCACGCTGGGGCTAAAGCGTTGGTTGCGCTTCTTCGAGAACGCATATGGCTAATTAATGCACGAGAAACTTGCAGTAGAACCGTAAGAAACTGTATACATTGTTTCCATTACAAGCCGAAGTTGCAAAACCAAATAATGGGAAATTTGCCAGTCGAAAGACTTCGAGCACTACGGCCCTTTCTGATATATACAACGTTAAAAATACGTGGTCGACCACCCGTAAAAACGTATATAGCAGTTTTCGTTTGCTTCACTTCAAAAGCAGTACATTTAGAACTAGTCTCGGACCTGTCTACTAATTCTTTCATTTTCGCCCTTAAAAGGTTCATTGGTCGCCGAGGGATGCCACAGAAAGTATTCAGCGACAACGCAACCAACTTTGTCGGCGCCGACCGCAAGCTGCGCGAGCTGAAGGAGGCGTTCCTAGCGCAAGCGCCAGAACTAATGGGGTTCGCAGCCGAAGAAGGATTCAGCTTCGGCTTTATACCACCCAGGGCGCCGCACTTCGGCGGATTATGGGAGGCGGCCGTGAAGTCCGCCAAGCATCTGCTCGTCCGCGCACTCGGCAACGCTCTACTCACGACGGAGGAGCTATCAACACTACTGGCCGAAGTGGAGGCCATTTTGAACTCTCGTCCCCTAGCACCGTTGGGACAGGACCCCAACGACGGAGAAGCACTAACTCCAGCGCACCTTTTAATCGGTTGCCCTCTGCGAGCGCTGCCACCAGCACAAGTGCCAACGGACCCAATTCGTTGCTGCGAGAGATGGCAACTTGTTTGCTGTCTCAAGCAACAGTTTTGGCGACAGTGGTCCAAAACCTACATGACGGGCCTTCAGGAACGCAACAAATGGCTGCACCCCAAACGCAACCTGCAGCCAGGCGATCTCGTCCTCGTCCACGAGGACAACGTGCCGCCACAGCAGTGGGTAGCAACCAAGACGGGCACGATTAAGCGCCCCATCCACAAACTGGCTGTCCTTCCACTGGATATTGAAGGAATCTGATCCTGTCAAGGTGGCCGGTGTTGCATCAAGCGACAAAATATATATTTAAACCTAAAACTAAATTTAAGTAAATTGAATTAGAAAAAATTATAAAATATTGAATTATATTATTGTATACTTACCTTAATAATGTTAAATATACTCACCTTAATCTATTACCATAAGTTAACGAAATGAATTATACTTACCTCCTTTTTGTACATACATACTAACATTCCAACTGTTTTTCCCGTTAGCTTTAAGATTTAGGCTAAGTCATCTAGTTGCTAAAATAAAGAAATGAATTGTAATTAAACTGCAAAAGAACTCGCACGCGTTTCGCTTTTTCGCTATTTCGCCGTCGCAATTTTCAGTAAATTCAAGTGTCCGGTGCAAGCAATTGGTCAAGTTGTGTTCAGTGACTATTTAAAAATATATATATTAGACAGACACGCACCCCAAAAAACTAGAACTTCAATTCTCAAAAACGCTTGAGAAATTTCATGGCGCCCGAGCAGGGACTTGTGCGTGTATTTAAAATTAATAATAAAATATAAAATTAAAAATTAAAATAACTAAAACATACCTGTGTTCGATATCATTTTCGGTACCAATTGCCTGGACAATACTTTTCGGTTTTCGGTCTTGTGTAGTGAAAACAAGTGAAAATTAAACATATGTATAAAAGAAACATAAGGCGAAACGTAAAAAGAAATTAAAACAAAAAATTTTGTTTGCGAAAAGACGTATTATACTTACCTATCGACATACATATGTATGTAGATGTGCCAAAGTGAAGTATCAGAAGTGCAGTGAATAATTCGAAACAACAAAAATATACAGTGCGCAAAGTGAACAAAAAGTTATAAAATATAGTGTGGTGCAGTGATACCTAAACAGCAAAAGAAACAGAAGAAAATAAATAAAAATACAATAAAAGAAAATAAGTGTATAATTAAAATACTTACCAACTCCGATACCCACAAAAAAAAAAATAAAAAATAAAAAAAAAAATAAAAACAAGAAGTGCATATGTGCAAGCACCCAAAAAAGTGCAAGTGCTCGAAGTGACAAGGATTGAAATAAATAAAAAGTGTGAAAAGGCGCACAAGTAAATTGGAACAGTGAATTCTAAAAAAATCGTACCCAAGTGTTTAACCTTGTGATTAACGAGAGGACCGTCCTAAAACGTTAAAAAAAAAACAGTTTTTAAAAACCGGTGGAAAATCCGTTAAAAAAAAAGAAGAAAAACTGTTTCAAGTGCCGCGTTAAGAGAGCCGGTAAAAGCAAAGTGCCGGTATAAGCACCCGTTGTTGCCATACCGCCACTACTGAAATCACTGCTGCCATCAACGCTGCTGCCATCTACGCTGCTGCCATCAACACTGCTGCAATCAACGCCGCTGCCATCAATGCCGCTGCCATCAACGCTGCTGCCATCAACACTGCTGCCATCATCGCTGCTGCCATCAATCCGCTGCCGTCGTGGGAATGAGCTGCCGCTGCATCCTGTGCCAAAGGAACGTAAGCGCCGGCAAACAGCCGACGCACCAGGTAACGAGTGCGAATTACTGAAAGCAGTGCAAACAAAAAATAAAACGAAAACACATAAAAATAAAATTGAAATAAAGACAAGTGCACACTTTCAGTTTTGGCTCTCCCACAAGCAAAATGAGCAAGCCAAAGCCAACTCTCGCAAACCTGTCTCCAAGTAAGGAGTTGACGGACTTAAAATCGTTGAGACGTCAAAGAACGGTTGCGAAAAGTAGTATTTTGCGCATTAAAACGGGCCTTCTCGAAAAGACTATGTCTTTAGATCCAATAGAATTGGAATGTCGTTTAGATATATTAAATTCACATAGTGAAAAATTAATGAAATGCCAATCAAAGATTGAAGAAATTGATGAGGACGACATGGCCCGAGGGGAGTAAGAGGACATAATCGTTGAAACGAAGTCCATAATTAAGTAAATTTTAGCCAAAAATAAAACTTCACTTGCCAAAACATCTTTTGTAGCTTCTCACAGCTCAAGACTCCCTAAAATGAATTTGCCGAAATTCAAGGGAGAATATTCAGAATTCAAAAATTTTATGAGTTTGTTCGAGAGCTTGGTTCATAATGATCCTAATATCTCAGATATTGAAAAGTTTAACCACTTGGTTAATTGTCTATCTGGAGAGGCTTTGGGAACAGTTAAAGCATTCCAGATGTCGGATGAAAATTACCCGAAAGCGTTGGCAAGTCTCAAAAAAGTTTATGATAATAAATGTTTGATATTCTTCAATACAATATCTAAACGAAGTGGTTTTCTAACCACCCTAAATTTTTCGACAGTGAATGCACTGAAAAGTCATTAAGCTTCAATGACAAAAGTTCCACTAAAACGTTAGGAATCCATTGGTTGCCGAAAGAGGATTTGTTTCGATTTGTTTTAGATGACAATTTTAATGATCTGCGAGCCACTAAACGAAACATATTGTCAGTTTCTGCTCGTCTTTTTGATCCTCTTGGATTACTAGCCCCACTAGTTACCAAAGCAAAAATCTTATTGCAAGAGCTTTGGATCCAAAAACTAGATTGGGATGAGTCGATTCCATTGCGCCTTGACACTAGCTGGCAGAACTTTAAAGCCAACCTAATGCAGCTCTCATCGATAAGCATTCCTCGTTACGTAAACGTTGAGTCGAGTGCCATCTGCCAAATACATGGCTTCTCCGACGCCTCAATAAGGGCGTACGGATGCTGCATATACATACGAAGCCAATCTGCTAGTGGTATTAAATGCATGCTGCTTACTGCAAAGTCTAGAGTGGCTCCGCTGAGGACCAAATCTCTTCCGCGTCTTGAGCTCTCGGCAGCACATCTTCTTTCGAAATTATGGTCAAGAGTAGCGCCTATGTTGAGTCGACATTTCGAAAATATTACATTTTGGACAGACTCTGAAATTGTTTTACATTGGATTAAAACACATCCATCTTCACTACAAACCTTCGTCGCAAACAGAGTGTCCGAAATCCAAGAGTTGACTGACAAAGTACATTGGCGACATGTGCCAACGAAACAAAATCCTGCGGATCAAGTGTCTCGGGGTTGTAACGTGGACGAATTGAATAATTCAATATGGTTTGGCGGTCCACAGTTCCTCCTAGAAGACCCTGCATTATGGCCAATTAATAACCACTTCCAGCTCTCACCAGAAGACGAAGCATTAGAGAAGAAGAAAACCACATTTAGATTAATTTCGACTGCTGAGAAAAATTCAATACTGGACCTCATTGAAAAATTCTCTTCTCATAAAAAATTGCTTCGTGTGGTCGCATATATATTACGATGGATCAGGCGACCACCAAATTCCTCCAGGGGCCAAGATCTGACTTCAGAAGAGCTAAACTTGAGCTTTCTAAAAATTGCACAGGTGGTCCAACATTCAGAATTTTCGGATGTTATTCAAAAATTGCATAAAGGCACCACCCTACCCGCAAACTTGCAAAAACTCAACCCATTTTTGCATGAGTACTCGGATAAGTCGCTGTCGCTCAAATTAATCCGAGTAGGAGGTCGCTTATTAAATGCACCTCTCCCATACGATGCCAAATTTCCTCTTTTATTAAATAAAAGTTCGCACTTCGTTATAACGTATTTACGGTTCCTGCATATTCGAAATCACCACGCTGGGGCTAAAGCGTTGGTTGCGCTTCTTCGAGAACGCATATGGCTAATTAATGCACGAGAAACTTGCAGTAGAACCGTAAGAAACTGTATACATTGTTTCCATTACAAGCCGAAGTTGCAAAACCAAATAATGGGAAATTTGCCAGTCGAAAGACTTCGAGCACTACGGCCCTTTCTGATATATACAACGTTAAAAATACGTGGTCGACCACCCGTAAAAACGTATATAGCAGTTTTCGTTTGCTTCACTTCAAAAGCAGTACATTTAGAACTAGTCTCGGACCTGTCTACTAATTCTTTCATTTTCGCCCTTAAAAGGTTCATTGGTCGCCGAGGGATGCCACAGAAAGTATTCAGCGACAACGCAACCAACTTTGTCGGCGCCGACCGCAAGCTGCGCGAGCTGAAGGAGGCGTTCCTAGCGCAAGCGCCAGAACTAATGGGGTTCGCAGCCGAAGAAGGATTCAGCTTCGGCTTTATACCACCCAGGGCGCCGCACTTCGGCGGATTATGGGAGGCGGCCGTGAAGTCCGCCAAGCATCTGCTCGTCCGCGCACTCGGCAACGCTCTACTCACGACGGAGGAGCTATCAACACTACTGGCCGAAGTGGAGGCCATTTTGAACTCTCGTCCCCTAGCACCGTTGGGACAGGACCCCAACGACGGAGAAGCACTAACTCCAGCGCACCTTTTAATCGGTTGCCCTCTGCGAGCGCTGCCACCAGCACAAGTGCCAACGGACCCAATTCGTTGCTGCGAGAGATGGCAACTTGTTTGCTGTCTCAAGCAACAGTTTTGGCGACAGTGGTCCAAAACCTACATGACGGGCCTTCAGGAACGCAACAAATGGCTGCACCCCAAACGCAACCTGCAGCCAGGCGATCTCGTCCTCGTCCACGAGGACAACGTGCCGCCACAGCAGTGGGTAGCAACCAAGACGGGCACGATTAAGCGCCCCATCCACAAACTGGCTGTCCTTCCACTGGATATTGAAGGAATCTGATCCTGTCAAGGTGGCCGGTGTTGCATCAAGCGACAAAATATATATTTAAACCTAAAACTAAATTTAAGTAAATTGAATTAGAAAAAATTATAAAATATTGAATTATATTATTGTATACTTACCTTAATAATGTTAAATATACTCACCTTAATCTATTACCATAAGTTAACGAAATGAATTATACTTACCTCCTTTTTGTACATACATACTAACATTCCAACTGTTTTTCCCGTTAGCTTTAAGATTTAGGCTAAGTCATCTAGTTGCTAAAATAAAGAAACGAATTGTAATTAGACTGCAAAAGAACTCGCACGCGTTTCGCTTTTTCGCTATTTCGCCGTCGCAATTTTCAGTAAATTCAAGTGTCCGGTGCAGGCAATTGGTCAAGTTGTGTTCAGTGACTATTTAAAAATATATATATTAGACAGACACGCACCCCAAAAAACTAGAACTTCAATTCTCAAAAACGCTTGAGAAATTTCATAATCTTTGTGATTCATTTGTCCACCAACGCTTTGGAATATATTTGTTATTGTTGCTGATATTTATTGTGTTTTTTTGTAATGTTTGTTCGATTGAGTTGTTGAATTCATCTAGACTGTCGCCAACTTTGAACTTGGTCATATCAATTAACAAACGGTTCATTAAGATTTTCTTTGCTTTATGTTTGAGTTGAAAATTGTCAAATAAGGTTATTGTTATTGGTCTATGGTTACTATTAGTTAATTTATCTATTATTTTCCATGTGTTATTGATATTGTTATTGATGAATGTTACGTCTAAAGTTGATCTAGAATTATTGGAGTCAAAAGTGGGAGAACCATCATTAAGGCAGATAAAATTGTTGTCAGTAGCAATGTTCTCTAAAATGTTTCCTTTGGTATTAAAGGATATCTTATCCCATGTTGTTGCTCTAGCGTTAAGGTCACCACCAATAAGAGTCATATTGTTTAATTGTCTTGTATATAAAAATAATTTTTCTATTTCTATTTTGAAGGTATTTGTTGCTATGTTTGGTGGGCAGTATACACTTATAATGTTAATATTTCTTTTGAGATTTAATGTCGTTACACCAATATGTTCAATTTCACTTGGTATTTTAAATATTGTGAATTTTATGTTTTTTTTAATATATATTCCAACGCCACCAAAACCATCTTGTCTGTTGGAATATGCGTAATTATAATTGTTTAGACTTGTATCGTTGTTGTTGGTTAACCATGTTTCAGCTAATATAGCTATATCTATTTTTTTGTTGTGAAGGCAGATTTCTAATAATTCCTTGTTACCTTGTTTTTTCAAACTGTGTATATTAAATTGTAAAACTCTAATTTGTGATGTCATTTGAACTATTGCTTATTAAGGTAGTATCGAATATATTAATTAATTTGTTGAGTGAAGTGCGAATATTGTTGAATAACTCAATTGTGACTGGATTTATTCTTTCGTGAATATTGGTAGATAGGTGTTTTGTTATGGCTGCACTTAACTCATTTACTGTGTTTTGTGTTTCTTGTAATTTTCGTGTTTCAATGATGATTTCGTTGCTTTTGATTGGTTTGATTGCTTCTCTCCATTCCTGCATCGTATGTCTTGCATTTGCCTGTTCTCTACGTCTATTGCTATTTGTATTGTTAGTATTACTTTTAATTACTTTACTGAATGGTAAGATTTTGTGGATGTATGTTGTGGAATCGTTATTTTGATGCGTATTATTAGTGTTTTTGTTTAGAAGTTCGGGGAAATTGTTGTCATAGTTGTCCAAAAGCTCGAAGCGGTTACTCAAAATGCCCGCAACCTTTCTGTGGGCTTCTCTGTAGGAGCTTCCTTCCATGGTCATCGTTCTTTTGATTATGTATGCTTTTACCCTTGCTGGGCATTCTTTTGATGTTGGTGCATGTTCAAAATTGCAGTTAACACATAATAGCTTTTTGCATGCTTCTTCTTCTGCGTGTATTTGGAAACATTTTTTACACCTAGATTTAGTTTCTTTACAGTGCTGTGCGAAGTGGTTGAAACGGTAGCACTTGTAGCACTGTGTTAATGCTATAAATGGCCTTACCTTAATTTTGGTGTAGGCATATGTTATATAATCTGGTAATTTTTGACCTTTGAAAAAGACTTTCACTCTTCTTGTTGGGGTTCTCACATCGCTTTCGTTGGACCTGTTTTCCACTCTTATAAATTTAAGTATAGGCACACTAGAGTGTACGTCATTCCTAAGTTCTTCCATTGTGATTTCTTTGGGGATATCGAAAATGATGCCCACTTTGGCTACGCAGTGTTGAAGAATTTTTGGCTCGTATCCTTTATCTCTTAAGAGTTGGTTGTTGCATACATCGTTTGCTACTTTAGCCGACTTGCATAGAACCTTGACTCTTCCATATCCAACTTTATACACTTCTTTGATATCGTCGTGTCCATATTTTAGTTTCTTGATCAAGCCAGAGATCGCGACCGCGTTTATCGCGCTTCGTTCATTTCCTCTGTATTTGGTATCTATATATACAAAGAATGGACCTTGGTGGTCTTCATCGTATGTAATTTTTTCCGGGTTGAATATGTTTGGTGTGTTTGTTGTTGAGAGTGGTTTTATTATAATGTTGCTTTCAATATTAATTTTGTCATTGCCATGTTTTGCTTTTTTGGCAGATTCTTTCACATTATAAGCCCAGGAGCCCTCGGGCTCCTCAGCCTCTACATCCATTTTGTGTTTTTGTTTAATTATTTTTTTTTATATATTTCGGGTTTGAATTATATTTTATTTTATTTTATTTTTTTTTTTTTGTTTTTTAAATGTAAACTGCAATTTATCACGAATTTGATCACTGACCTTTAACGGATTTCAAGTATAGCTGTAAACAACTGTTCAGGATGGCGTCTAAAATGCGAAACGATTATTATTATATATTGGGCTTCTAATATACCGCGAAATTCGTTTAAATATTTTTTATAATTTTAATGACTTTTGAACTTTCAATACGTAATAAGGTGAATTAAGCCTCTTAGTTCGCAATTAATAAATGTTTTCAATCATTAATAACTGAAAATTAATACTACTGTACATCACATTGCAAAACGTTACATTGAATATATTTAAATATCGCGTTGTCTTTAATTCATTCATTCATTGTTTTACATTTTTTATTAGAGATCTTGAACGGCGGCAAAAAATCCCTCCGTTCACATATATTTTTGGTATAATTTCGATCTGGCCGTTCCAGTTATTCCAATTGCAAAACGTCAAACCCTACCAGATCCAGTCAACTATCAAAGTTTGGTAGATGAACGGTTCTTACATTTTCAGTGACAGGAGAGTTGGGCATTTCTTTATCTCTCTTTATCTATCACTACAACAAGTAATCCTAAACAAACAAGTATCAAAACAACATTGAGTTTGAATACCACAACAACATTATCTTAAAACAAAGCAATTGTATCTAAGCAAGCAATATATATGTAAACAAACCTAAACAAATAATATAATCTGTTTCTTAACAAACTATCAACTAGTAATAAGTAAGCATACTAGTTAGTATAAATAGAAGTAAAAACCATGTAACAAGTTAGTCTTAAGAGTATAAATAAAGAGTACACATTTCGGTGCAACTTAAAATATATTCTTTTGACTCATTTTTACTCAATGTAAAAATTAACTCGCGAGAAATATCAATTAAAAAGTCTTACTATTTTTTGGCCACATTGTTTTATTACCTCATTTTGCTTCAATTCCCAGATATAAATATTTAAAACTACGAAGTTTACACAAAGTATAGTATATATGAATATGTGACACAAACGCTATTCTAGAACCGTAAATCACTGTGAGACTCTTGCGTGTAAAACCAGAATTTTCCATACTAAAATATATTGAAGGATGAGTTCCTCAGGGAAGTATCTTAGGTCCACTTTTATTATATACAAGAGACTTACCGTTAGCACCAAACAGTATGACAGCCACTTCTGCTGATGACACCGCATTACTAAGCGTCGAAAAAGCGCTAAATCTGCAATGTGCAATCAATTCTGTAGTAAGTTGGACTAAAAAAATTGAGAATAAGAGTAAACGATGGGAAATCGGTTTATGTAAATTTTACAAACAAAAGAATCACATATCAACTTATATTCTAGATGATACCATATGCAAATACAGCCAAATATCTTGGCTTTACGGTCGATGCTAGATTACGTGGGAAAGAAAATATTAAAATAAAAAGGATTGAACATAATCTGAAATTGTCAAGAAAGAAATGGCTAATTGGACGAAGGTCCAAAACTGTCCATACACAACAAATTTCTTCTTTATGAACAAATAATCAAGCCGGTATGGTCATATGGTGCGCAACTGCGGGAATGTGCCAATGATGGCAGTATTAATATTATATAACGTTTTCAAAACAAGGTGTTAAAAGGCATTGTAAATGCTCCTGGGTACTGAAGAAATGCATACATATATTCATCGAGACATAAGGCTGAATACAGTCGCCGAAGAAATAAGGAGTCAAGGAGATGCTCACTACAAAAGGCTTAATGCACATGTGAACGAGGAGGCGAGAAATCTCCTCTTAGACACATGCCTCTCTGGTCGATAATGTCCAAAAAAGCGCATACTTTAGTTGGAAAAGTCCTCTTGTGCTATCCTAGGATTGCAGGAATGGTAGTGGTCCGGTTACACCTATCTACGAACTCGTGCTCCCTTTTTTCCAGAAAACACATGTATTAGGTTCTTTTATACTTTGCCAGAATTATTGTATTAAAATGTAGGCTTACACGCTATTTTACTGTATCCTTTGTTAGGCGTGCAAGTAAGTAAATGTTGACATTTTCAAAAGTAACAAGAAATAAAAACCCATTCAGATAAAGCTGTGAACCTTGGCATTGAACCTTGACCTCATGTTTGTGGAAAAAAGTTTTAATTTCATTATACTCATTCTTCTTAATCTTTAAACTAATATACAAGCACATGGTTGCATTTTTGGTCGTAAGCAAGAATTTTCGTTTGCAATGCACTTAGTTTTAGACAGTTAAGCGTGTTTTTTTTTTGTTTTTTAAGATTAGACCCACACAAGCGTCCGAAGCTGCGCTCTACTAAAGTCTAATTTATTCCAATTTTCAAAGTCGGACGGTGTGTAGAGGGAATAAAGTAAAAGGCGGTCAATTGCATTTGCGGCTACTGCCTAATATTTCATGTTTACTGTTTACACACAGTCATGTGCACTCGTGGTTGTATTAAATGGGCTTATCTTCATATAGTGTGGTATTAGTAGGACAAATGCTACCTACGTCGACTTTTTTGGTGTGTTTTCTGATTTATGTATTTAACGTTAAAACAAATGTGTGCATAAATAGTTTCTACTTAAGAGATTGAAGAATTTATTCGAAAACAAGTAAGGAAGGGCTAAGTTCGGATGAAACCGAACATTTTCTACTATTGCAGGCATCAAGGCCAGGGAAATACCTTAAAGTAAAATGTCATCCAGAGAATCGGAATTCCATAAATTTTATATATACATATACTACATATATATAATTCAAACACTGACAGACACATAAGGTTTGTTATAAAAACGAAAATCATTTTTGTAGTAACTATATGGGAGTTGAGGTAGTACAGACATTTTCGGTCACGGGAATAATGCAATTTACCAAATTTTGTCCAAAACGGTCGGTTGGGTTCCGAGATATAAGATTTCACCAAAAGTGGGCGATGCCACGCCTATCATCCAATTTTCACACCGGTTCTCGTATAGCGCTTTTCTACTACATCAGAGATAAAATTTAATGTCTCTGGTGTATTCAGTTACTGATTTGTTGCGCTTTTAGTAGTTTTTAACATCGGGTGAAAGCTCGCCCTTGACTTTATGCACCTGAAAATACTTCACTGGCTATAATCCTTTTAAGTTGCAAGAGTATAAAATGTTCGGTCATACCCGAGATTATTAAATTGTTGAAAGATGGCTAAAGTTTCAAAAAAATGGGCAAATTCCGGGAATAACGCAAAATAATAAATATGGTGAAAGTTAATCTTCAAATTACGACAGCATATCTGGATGCTATTATATTAGAGAGACGAAAGCGTATTGAATTTGCTAAATAAGTCTCCAGGATTCTGGAAGTAAAATTTTCGGATGAAAGTAAATCTTGCAACGGAGTATCTCCCCTTGAAAATCAAAATGTTGTTGGAACAGTGAAACACGCTGGTGTTGGAATTGTGATGTGGGGTTGCATGGCGTGGTGTGGGTTAGCTTAAATTTATTGAATCGACAATGGATAAATGGGGATATTTGAATATTTTAAAAAAGAATTTTACACAAGGTACAGAGAAATTAGGATAATTTTCGACGTTTTAGTTCCAACAAATAATAAGTCATCATATATGGGAGCTCCTGGACATACAAATTAGAAAAAGGATAATCAACAGGAAGGACATGTTCACAGATACCTTTGCAGAAGAATGTCAAAATATTTTACCGGAAGTAACAGAAAATCTTCTAAATTCAATGCCGCTTCAATTCTTCTCATCCTTCTTCATCCTTTTCGCGGATTAGCGCCAATTGGAGATTCGAAGTGTAGCCAAATCCTTCTCCATAACGGGACGTTCAAAACAAAAAAAAAAACGTTAACTTCAGTTGCACCGAAGCTAAATACCCTTTGCAGATGCATTTCTGTTAGTAACTATGTGTTCAGTTTGTATGGAAGCTATATGCTATAGTAATCCGTTCTGAACAATTTCTTCGGAGATTACATTGTTACCTTAGAAAATAATCTATACCAAATTTCGTGAATATATCTTGTCAAATGTCAAAGTTTTCCAAGAACTTGATTCCGATCGTTCAGTTTGTATGGCAGCTATATGTTATAGTGGTCCGATATCAGCAGTTCCGACAAATGAGCAACTCTTCTTGAAGAGAAAATGACGTTTGCGAAATTTCAAAACGATATCTTATAAACTGAGGGACTAGTTCGTATATATATATAAAGACAGACAGACGGACAGACAGACGGGCATGGCTAAATCGACTCAGCTATACATACTTTACAGGGTCTCCGACCTTTCCTTCTGGGTGTTACAAACTTCGTGACAAACTTAATATACCCTGTTCAGGGTATAAAAATTGCAAGGAAAATAAATATAATATAACTGGGAAGGTGGCCATTTCAATTATTTTTTTCATATTTTCCATTTTTCGGGAATAAATTCCTGCAATTTCTTTAAAAACTGTATCGGAAACTGTATGTATCGTTTGACTGAAGAATGGTGCCAATACAGTTTATCTATTGTACGTACATATGTATACACATTAGGGTGATTCAAAAAAAATTTTTTTTTGCGATTGGTACTCGGAAAAATAAATTCCTTGACACCTCTAAGAAAGCCTCTCCAAATATGAGTTTTAACTGTAACGGGAAGGTCCTCCTACATACAGTTTTCTATTTTTTCTTATTATCAGATAGAAAAATTTATATCTCTCTTCCAAGTACTTGAAAAAATATCTTGTTCCTTAAATTTTGTAGAAGGTCTGCACAATTTTTTCGTAAACCCAACCGTTTAAAAGATATTAACAGTTAAAATTTGATTACATACTTTTAGGAAAATTTTTTATTTTTTATGAATTTTATAACTCAATGAAAAAAATTATTATGAATGATGAAGTGAGAACCTATTTTTCCGAGTACCAATCGAAAAAAAAATTTTTTTTTTTGAATCACCTAGTACACATATACATATAAAAGAGTAGCGAATTTTTCTGTTCGTTTGTGACCAATGGACAGCCAAACGGATGTAGGGTTTTTCAAACTTTCTTTTGCAATGAGTTGCTATTGGTCCATAGATTTACTAATGTATTTGTAGCGTCTTATGTCATGTGACCTGTTAAACAGTTTTTCATTGGTTGCTTTAGCGAAGGTACAGTTATGTTGGTTCGATGTATGTATGTGTGAAAGTGTTTGTGATTGCTATAGTCGTACACGGAAACAGCAACAAAGGCAGGGAATGTTTTATATTCATTTGGGATGTGGATTCTCGTTGCAGCGAAATTAAATGGTGAGAATGAAAATTAAAGGAAAAAATTAACTAAATGATCTAAATAAATAGTTTTATTTTTATTTCTTTTTTAATGTCTTCAGTATTTTATCTGTGCTTTAATCAGCGTTTTGTTTTCTGAACAGAACTTACAGAATTGCATAATTCACAAAATTGTTGCGTTTTCGTTTGTTGTATTTTTTCGTTACTTTTTGCAACACTAAAATAAATAATTGATAAACATTACCTTTTTCATTTTAGAAGAAAATACTGTTTGTGCCATTGTTAAAATGCTCTTGTACACGAATTCATTTCGAAACCGAAGTAGTGATAAATGATGCACAAAATCCACTTTATCCTTTTTAAAGCGCTGCAAGTGTTGCTGAGAAAGTCGCATTCGAATGTATTTTTGTTCCATTGTTAGCGAATGCTAAAAGCTTTCTAAAACACGAAATTTCACTTAAAATATGGCTGATACTGCCTAATGAGATGTGTAGAGCCTCTACTAAATCTCTCTTAGTCAATCGACGATCTTCCAAAACCATATCCTTTATATTGGCCATGATTCCTGGTGTTGATAGGCTGTTTGGACGTCCTTCACGTCGACCGTCTTCAAGTCTTGTACGACCACGTTTATATTAAGCAGGGTTTTCATTTACTACTCTATAGCAGCAAAATTTCTAGAATTATTGCTATGATATAGCTACTGCTCTCACTTTGTCGGGAGCCATAGCTGAGCCATGGCATTAACAATGTAAAAGTATGAAGCTTGTGAAAATGACTTGTCGCAGTTTTTCGCCGAGAAACCAGAAAACTTTTACACTGATGGAATAATGTCTGTTGCGAAAAAATTACAAAAATTGGTTGACCAAAATGGTAGAAATACGAAAAAACTTTTTCGACTACGAAAACAAAAATATCGTTTATCGTAGAGCACTTGATTAAAAAGTGATAAAATATTACATTATTTGGTTATTGAAAATTTGTATTTTTTGTACTATGTTTAAGTTTTTACAAATTTACAAAAATTAAAGTATATGTTTTAAATAAATTTGCGTTCGGCGAATCGGATGTGGGACGCTAGTTAATTCTATAAAACAATATATCACCTTCAGATTTTACACACTTAAAACGTAATTTTTCAAAAACAGTCAAAATGACTTTTTATGAAATAAGAAATTTTTGTCTTCTTTTTCTGTCCTTAACCTCCTAATACATAGGAGTTTCTGATTTCGATTTGTTTTACAGAAGTTCAAAAAAGTAACAGCCCTGTCCCAACCTCTGGTAGTCCTAAAGTGGACGAAAGAATTTTTATGTTTTTCTCTTGTATTTTGTCAGACTAATTGTATTCCGTTCTTTTAATAATTAGGTTTGTATCTACATTGCTAGTAGCTAGCTATCAGGAAGAAGAAGAATGCGAAAACGTCTTTCCCAAAGCGAAAAACTAGCTGACATTAACAAGAAAATGTATGGATATAGTTTTCAATAACCTCGCTAACTCCTTTTTAGTTAATAAAAATCAATTTAAAAAAAACTTTATTTTTTGATTTAATGAGCTCGAAAACTCGCTACAAATATTGCGATCGTCATTTCTCTACTCGCTATCACTGCGCTGATCACTTGTCACAAAATTTCCATGTAAAAGCAAGAACAAAGTTATCCATTTTATTTTTATCAAATAAAACCATAAAGTTTAACAGTTGTTTCTTCAAATGATATCAGCTAATAATTTCTGCCAAAAAAACTTACACCTTGCGCTCTTAGCTTGTACTCACTTCTGCTAGTTGTTTGGTTAAGGAGATGCTTTTCCAGTAGAATTTTGCCTACATATTGATAGTTAGCAATATAGAAACACACCAATTATTGCTGCGGATATTAGAGATTAACAGCTTCTCGGAAAAAATATTACAGAATTATTACAAATAATGGGTAGTGTGCTAACGCTTGTATTAAAAATTTACAAATGAAATGTGTCTATATTGCGTAATTTAGTAAGTGTGCCAAAATCTGAAAACTGCACGCAGCGCGTTGCCAGAATCACCTAGGCAGACTACTTGAATAATACTCGTAGTAAACAACAGTTCCCGCCTGGTTGCATTTGTTACATCTTTTGTGTATATACATGTTGCAGCTCAATTAAAAAGTAGTTAAAGCCGTCAGCTGACATGTTGCCAACCATTATCAAACTCCGAATTGCAACAGCAGCACTGAGTAGAACAGGTGTCCAATAGTGTTAACTGCTGGGCGGCTGAACGTAAAACAATGAATCATGTCTTTACAACAACATAGCCACTAAAATTTGCGTAAAAGTGAAGAGCAGAGAACAGGCATTGCAGCGACACCGAGCAACTACGTCTTTATACGTCAAAGTCAAACAACAATCAGGAAAAAGTAGAAGTTGCATGCAACTAGTTCTAAAGTATAAAAAATCGAACAGCAGAAGACATAGTACAAACTAAAGACTTGTAGCAAGTAAATCTTAACACCGGAAAGTATGTAAACTATAAGAAAGTGTGTTAGAGGAATAAAAAAGGTTTTTTTTTTTTTTTTTTTTTTTAAATTGAACATAAAGATGATGGCACGACAAGCCTCGACAGCGAAATTTTTCTGTCGGCAAATATGGTCTTGAAGACAACTTTGAATATTTAGAATGCGGCAACGACATATCAAATAGCTCATTTTAATTGTGGCTTGGCATGCGGTATATCGCATACAATTCGTAGAAATTGGGTGTTTTTAAATTTAAAGAAATTAATTAAAAATCAAAAAACAGGAACATTTAATTTATTTTGTGACGAGGATTCTTAAATTACAATTATTGTAAAAAGACTAATGTACTCTACAATGAGCACCACGAAAGCAACCGAAGCTGGTTGGTACATCCGGTAAACTTATACACCAAAATGTAGGTTTTTAAAAACGTGTGTTAGCTGCTAAAAGAAAAGGAAGATGAAGACTTTTACAAAACTACAATTTATTGTTTTCTCTGTTAAACCGTTCCATGCGGTTTTCCAATAGAAAGTCAGTTGAACCCGAGAGAAGTTTAATGTACATAAGTGCTAAAATAATTGTTGCACTGGTATACTTAAGGGCTTAATAATTTTAGTTTCTTGGCACGAGAAATAATTCTCATGTAATTTCTTGCGCTTATAGTATAAACTTGGAAATCATATATGAAACATGTGACGCTATTAAGGATGAATTACATGAAGCCTAGTTTGGAGGTCACAACTTAAGCGAACTTAGAGACATTGCAAACAAGTTTTATATAAAGACTGGCATTGCGAATTGTTGAAAAGTACATTCATATAAAAAGCCCATAGAAAAGCGGATCTTTACAGTACATTTACAAGGGAACATTTAGCATTGTATTAATTGCAGTATGTGATGCTAATTACGTGTTCACATGTGTAGAAGTCGGGGATCTAGAAAGCCAAAGAGACGGTGAAATATTTACTCGCTCTGCCTTTGGAAGCAAACTGCAGAATGACACTCTGGAAGTTAGTTGTGACACAAACTTACGGGGTACGTCGACTAACTTTCCGTATTATACGCCAAACCAAATTAAATGCGACCATTTCCCGGCCGCCAATTACCAAAAGATAAAGATGAATTTTACTTAACGTTGTCTAAGCCCCGAGTTCACATAGAAAACGTTTTTGGAATTTTGGCCAAGCGATGGAGGGACGATATTGTTGTATGCAGTAATACAACCAAACATACTTGCCCAAAGAAAGCGGACAAAATTGTTTTAACTACCGTAGTACTTTATAACTGTTTAATGTTACAAAATGACAAGAACTTCTTGTCCCTTGAAGTTGTAGACCACTTAGTAGACAACCAAGAAATACGCGGCCGTTGGGGAGAATAAGTAAATTCGCGCTAGTCGTTTCCTCTTTTCGCAAGGTGGCGCTAATTGGAGATTAAAAGTGAAGCCAGGTCTTTTTTCACCTGGTCGCTTTAACGGAGTGAAAGTCTTCCTCTTCCTCTGCCCGGTGGGTACTGCGTCAAATACTTTCAGAGCTGGAGTGTTTTCGTCCATTCTGACGACATGGCGTAGCCGCTTTCTTTTAATTCGCTGAACTAAGTCGTTCTATCGAATGCAACTGCGAATGCGTAGCCAACGCGCAAAGGACCATAAATTTCCGCAGAACCTTTCTCTCGAAAACTCATAACATCGACTCATCAGATGTTGTCATCGTCCATGCCTCTACACTGTATAGCAGGACGAGAATAATGAGTGAATTATGGTTTGGTTAACAGCGTGGTTGTTGAAGGCAATGATATCAATATCATCAGCATACGCCAGCAGCTATACACTCTTATAGAAAATGATACCTTCTCTGTTTAGTTCTGCAGCTCGAATTATTTTCTCCAGAAATAGGCTGAAGAAGTCACACGAAAGGGAGTCGCTTTGTCTGAAACCTCATTTCGTATCGAAGGGATGGGAGAGGACCTTCCCGATCCTGATGGAGCTTTTAGTGTTGCTCAACGAAAGCGGGGATACCAAATTCATACATTGCGGCAGCTTTGAAAGCGACGAAGAGGTGGTGTTTGACGATACTCTTCTCACGGTATTTTTTTCCAAGATTTGACTCATGGTGATTATCTGGTCGATTTTTGAGTATCCAGGTCTACAGCCACACTCATATGGTCCAATCAGTTTGTTGACGGTGGGCTTTAATCTTTCACACAATACGCTCAATAGAACCTAATATGCGATGGTGAGGTCAACGGTAGTTGGCACAGATTGTGGGGTTTTTGTAAATTCCAATCGCTGGGCATGCTTTCGTCCGACCATGTTTTACAAAGAAGTTCCTTATCAGTTCTTCGCCGCTGTGTTTGAAAAGCTCGGCCAGCAATTCATCGGCCTCCGGTGTTTTGTTGTTCTCCAGACGGGTAATTGCTATTCGAACTTCTTCATGGTCGGGCAATGGAATGTTTGCTACTTTGCCATCGATTATTTATATTATGCTCTGGACATCAGTTACTAGATCATCTCTGAGGGTTCTACAGGAGTATGTATGCTCCGATCTTGAAATCTTCTGTTAGTCACCGCATCTTTTCGTAGAATTTTCGAGCACTACCCCTGTCGGTTAGCTTGTCAAGCTCTTCGTGCTAACACCTTTCGGCCTCTCTCTTTTTTTTCTCTGCAAATGCATCACGCCTCCCTCTTCAACTTTCGATATCTATCCCATCCCGCCCCATCCATAACTACTAATATTAATTATTTTCGTCTTATATTGTATTATATACATATGTATGTATGTATTAAATAAAAATTAAGACTTTCTTCTATAATAAAATTTTTTTCTAAGAGTTTTTTCATGTTTATCTTATAAATATATAAGGAAACAAGTAAGGAAGCACTAACTTCGGGTGCAACTTGAAAGAATCAAACCCACGGAAATATTTTAAGGTGTAAACCCAATCATATAGCCGAATGATTGAAACCTCTGATATTAGTTATATGGGGGCTAGACAATTTTTTTTTTTCAAATTTATCTATTTTAGGCACAAAGATACACTGTTATGAATAAAACACGCTCTTTTATTTTCATTGGAATAACTCACATATTGGCCGATATATGCGGTACAAAGTCACCCGGAAGTTCGATTATCTTTATATAAGGTATATGGGAGCTAAGGGAAGCATTAATTCGATTCAACCCATTTTTGACGTATAGACATAACATTGTCAAAGAAACCCTATTTTTTAATTTCAGTTGTGTATCACACATTCACCGTTATTTTCGATCAAAAGTCAATGATAGGTACTGGGGTCCAGATATTCTGTACCTAGGGACTTTAACAGTTTTTGTTGGATTTGAACAATTTTTGGGCATAAGTTGGCATACACTCAAGACATTACGTAAACTTGTATCTTGTTATATTAATTGCTTCTTAATTTGTGTACTGGAAACTGAACGAATCAAGGGCAATTTAAAATTGCGCTATGTGGGAAGTAGGCGAAGAATTTAAAAAGAATGCTTTGTGGACGTGACAGAGGTCCGATTACGCCCATCTACGAAATATAGGAATATATTTTGAGCTACACCGAAATGGGTACTCTTTATTTATACTCTTAAGACTAACTTATTACATGTTTCTTACTTCTATTTATACTAACTAGTATGTTTACTTATTACTAGTTGATAGTTTTTTTATATTATTTGTTTAGGTTTAGGACATGGGTATTGTTCACCCATGTGTTCTTCTGCAAATGACTTCATTGTACTCGACAATATATCTTTATGTAAATATTGGTCCATTCTTTGAGTTATCTGTCGAATAGGAGCTACACCGTACCACGAAAATGCAGCCCAAACCATAATACTGCTTCCACTATGCTTAACCGTTTTTAAAGTGTATCGTGGGTGAAATTCCTTGTTGGCGGGCGTCAATCAGAGCATTGTGAACCATTGATTTGAGCACAAAGATTCCTTCGCTACGGCTTTAATGAACATTTTTTCCTTCACGAACTTGTAAATAATCTTTTTCCTCAATTCTGGAGTACAACTCTTTTTTCGACCCATATCTAATAGTTTTATTATTTGAATTTGAATCTTTAGTTAATATACAAATGATTTACACAACTTACCGCATGTTTTTGTGTTAAAATAATAAAATTTCAATAAAAAAAAAATTGGTGTCCTTAATTATGTGACCAAGCACGGGCACACTCAAAATACAATAAATTCAACAAACCGCCGAATTTTAGTAAAAGTGTTTAAATTTGTCACTCAAACACGTGCTACTATTTTGTGCACAGTGATAATATACAGTGGCAATTTACAGTGGGTCTCTAGGCAAAAATTTAGTGCTAAAAACATTGAACTGAAACGCGTGCTTTATTCAACTTTATTTTTTCCCTAATTATGTGGCCACCAGTGTATATTGTTTGCTTAGATACATTTGCTTTGTTTTATGATAAGGTTGTTGTGGTATTCAAAATCAACGTTGTTTTTATACTTTTTTGTTTAGGATTGTTTGTTGTAATGACAGTGCATTTGAATTGTTTCAACTCAAGGTAGTTTGCATTCTGTTTACTGAAACAAAAACTTGTTTTGATGTTTGTTACTATTATAAGGAATCGTTCCTAGGCCTTAGAGTTTGCAAAAATCACTTTTCAAAATTCGGAACGAGGGTGAAGTGTATGTGATATCGTCATTTTGCACAACTTTGCCAAACCAAAGTGAAGAAAACTAATATACATATGTATTTTACAATTTTGGATAGTACGATATTAAACAATCATTTGTATCAGTATATTACAGAAATATTTATATACCATTTTTTTCTTATATTTCGTAAGATTTTCCAGAAATTTTAATTTAAAAAAAGTTTTGGGTTATATTTTGCGACACAGAGGTCGATATTCAAGATATTGCTTCAATAATTTTAAAGTGGATAATTTGAACGATACGTTTATGTCTATCTTAATATGCAACAAAGTAGAGAGTATCAGGTGAAGATTAGACATATTTAAACGTTTATATTATTATCGACGTTTATTACGTTTAGTAAATTTTCTTAAAATATCTGGATTTTATCCACAAATGTAATGGCATTTTTTAAATTCATGGCACCTACTACATTTTTTTTTATTTAAATTCTGATTTGTACCTTAATTTTTTTTTGAATTAATATCTGTAGTACCTAACTCCTTGCAGTGTCAAGTTCATAAATATATCTCAATATTCACTCAAGTTATCGCCTGCATGGACATTTGGATTTTAACTACTGATCCTAATGAATTGTATATAAATGTTTAAATGTATGCTTCGATTGCTATACAATAGATGTTGCAAGCAACTTTTAGCTGAACAACACTATTATAAGTATTCTTTGGCAAGTCAGGAGCGAAAATTTCATTCATATTTATTTCAATTAACATGAATTGAAATTAAATATATTATTGTGATATTAGCGAGATGGTACGTATGCAGTCACTTTTTAAAAAGGGCTTCATTTTGTAAAATAGTTCTACTCTATTTTATTACTACTCTGAGTGTATTTTAAAACAATCAAGGAATAAGTAGGTTCAACAAGTATCAAAGATAAGATATCCATGTTTAGCGCATTGAATATTTTTAAAAGCAAAATTCGAAGCCGTTTGTCTCTTCTTTCAAAATAAATTTAATTTCATCCGTATTAAATTTAATTTCATCCGAAAAAATAACATTTTCCCAATCTGATGTAGTCCAAGTTTTGTGTGATTTTGCTCACTGTAGTCGCTTTTTCTTCATTCGGCTGGACGTCGCTAAACACTCGTTTGACATGCTAAAACACTCGTTTGACATGCTTTTGGACCGTGCAAAAAGCTGTATTGAAGCAGAAGACTATTTTTAATAAAATAAATTGATTTGTTTTTTTTTTTTAAGTCCTGTTTACTTTGGAATGCACCTTGTAAGACGAGAAAATACCAAATTTGATTGCTATTTATTCACGATTCCTTCGAATAATATATGCTTAATTCTTATGCAAGGTTATTGAATATAGTCTGATTGACTTATGTGTAGCTGGTTCGGCTGTTCTCTGTACTCTGTTAGTTTCCTGATATTATAGTGTTTCTTTAAAGCTGGTCATCAAGCCAGTGCTCCGTATGTAAGAATGGCATAATGATGTGTTTGCATTTACATAACAATATTTGGTCTAAGGCCCCAGAATGCTAAGCATTCTTTTGCAGGTGTGGTAGGTCATATACGCTTTCTTTCTTTTTTATGATATTTTCTCAATGTCCAATTTAGTTTAGTATTGAATTCTACCTCCCAGATATTAAGCTGTAGTTGAAAGAGAACTTTTGGTGCCACCAAGCGAGTGAATGTTAAATTAAGGTGATTTGGTTTTATTAGTGAAAAGCATCACTTTATTTTTGCTCTTTCGGTAACCTCTTCCCCATTGAGTTTAAGTAGTATTCCATTCAGCATCACCACTCATAAAGGAGTTCCTTTGATTACGTTGCTTGTTCGTATCTGTGAACCATTTAATGCTATGATCATTCTGTTCATAAGCATCGATCGTGTCCATCCACACAAAGTAGTCTATGCCGCCATGTGACAGACAATCAACAATCGTCCATATTTCTATATAGTTGAGAGTTTATGTCAAGAAAAGTCGCTCTTGTGTAATGTTTGATCAGAGGTACATAATTATATTGAATTTGCCACTATGTTTGTAATATCCAAAAAAGGAACGTCGTAGCTCTACAAAGTATATATGTGTATAAACGATCAGCGTGACGAGTGGAGTCGATCACTTTTTAAGATATCGATCTGAAATTTTGTTGACCGCCTCTATCGAACCACTATAGGAAATAGCTGGCATACAAACTGAACAAACGGGATAATGTGTTGTACGGACATTTTTTCATTTGTCAAGATATCGTCACGAAATTTGGCGTAGAATGCTTTCAAAAGCATTAATAAAATTTCCAAACATAATGCTCAGTATGGCTATAGCTTGTAGTTGTCATCCAAACTGACCGATCAAACTTAGAATAAAAATCATTTGCTCTTACAACAAGCAAATTGATGCAAAAGTTTACAATTTGATGTCACTTAGTTAATTATACTTTCTCGGCGATGAAGAGAGTGAGGAGCGCCAGACCATGGTGCAATCAAGTGACTTTAAACGCTTTCTTTACAAATGAGTTCAACGCAATGTGCAGCGTAAGCGTTTGCCGCTGCGCCTGTCGCTGACGATTATGAGCCTGAAGTCCTTTAGGCATAAATTTTCACTTATAAAAGCAAAAGTTAATATTTTGAACTTAGCTCGTCCCTCGTGGAAAATATATAGCAGTCGTAGAAAGCGATGACAACAATAGGCATATGCGGCGAACGGTAAGAAGAAAGGCGGCTAATGATGATAAAGTGTGCCAAAGTGCCACCCACGCTTCAGCGCTGCGACGGAATCATAGCAGACGGCACGGCACGCTACACCACGGCAAGGCGAACGGAACCTACTTAAACTTACTATAAAGCAACGAAGAGAGTCAGCCAAATGGCGGTAAATCCTAAAGAACTACGACTACGGCTGCGCACCTTTTGTTCGAATAATTTTATTATGACAAATAGTACGCGCTGCCACTGCTATGTCAGTGCCATTATTCGAGCCAAAAATGGGTGTTGTGTTGCAATTTTTTTTTTCAGTGACGGAAGTAATTGTGCAATATTTTGCATTTATTGCCACACCACATATTATAGATATCGCTGACACGAAGCAAAATAACGCAAAAAAGCTGAATAAGTTAATGATCTATAATATACGATAAGATACGCAGTAGAATCGCAAAAAAGTTAACCAAAATGTCCTAAGGGTTTTGAACTTTTCCAAATTGTTTAAGGGGGATAAACATAATTTGGTGATATTAATTTGTAAAGAATGGTTTAAAGCAGCGGTCGAGACTTGTTTGTTTCTTTTTTTTTTTTTGTAATACTATAGCTCCTGATTTGCATCATTATTTTTTTCATACAACAAGGCAAGGCGAAAAACTCACTTTTTGTTGTTGCATATCTTCTTCGATAACTGGTTCGTCAACCTTCTTCGGTTAAGTTTATGTCAGATATTCTCATGTTGCTATGATTTTAATATAATTTTCACCGTCGAGAAGTAAAATATGGTTATAAAACTAATTGAGTCTGTGACCTATATTAAGAGTTAAAAACATACTTTTTTCACGTCTTTATTTCTCGTGGTAATTCACTCACGTCTACATTACTAAGCTAAAACCCATATAAGTATATTTCGTTTTATTTTTATGTGGGGGCAGCAACAACTTTTACAAGAGGCAAAATATCGTTGTTGCTATGCGATTTAACTCCTCAGGTGATCTTGCTGTGATCAGTTTTGTTATTGCAACTGCAACTTATAAAGGTACCGTGACTCTTCAGTGTGTTTACTTCAAATTTGAAATGTCACCCAAAGAGAGTTACGCTGTTGTTGTCTATGAACTCGTTTTTCGTTTTTTGCCAAAAAACACGTGTACCAAGTTTCATTGCGAAATATCAATTTTTGCTCAAGTTACACCTAGCACAGACAGACGGACCGACAGACAGACATGCGGATTTCAACTCGTCTCGTCTTAGGGTCGAAAAAATACGTATATGTTTGTTTTTTGCAAACATAAAATAACAATGATAATTATTGAAATTACTGTGGATATTCCATTGCAAAATGGAAATCATTGAAAGATGCTTAGATATATTATGTTATGTTATTACGGTGAATCAAACGGTGGTTACATAAAACTTTATGCCGCCAATATCTCTGATCTCTGCCGAGATCGCTTTTATTGCTTAATTTGTTCTTGTTGCAATTCTGTCGTTAACGGATGCTGTAGAAGTGTTATTATTATCCTCTTGTTGCTGCTTCTGTCATGTCAACAGATATAAATCTTACTCTTAGGTTTAGTTTGCACCTGATTCGATGACAGCGACATTTGCCAGCAAGCGCATCGCGGGGTAACTGATGTCGTACTTCTTGACTTAAATACCGTAGCTTGTTGAGCTAGGCGACCCTTCCGTTTGTTTACCTTTTTGTTTTATTGGCGCTCTGCTGATTTTGTGATTATGGGTATTGAACGCAAGCGATCAGGTTTGCTACATTATCGATTGTAATTGGCACGCGTCGTTGGTGCGAAATTTTAAGGTCGGTAATAAGGTCGGGAAAATTATTCTTATTAGTACATTCTTCTCAGCTTACTAGATTAATCGTTTGGAGATGATGACAATAATATTTATCAGATTAATTTTACTTTGGATTTGGATTAGATTTTGGTTTTGTTGAGAAGTGGAGCATTGCACGTTGACCTACCAATCGTGGTATTACCGCTATTGTAGTCATCAGCAATTGCAAGATCGATGGCGATTGTAACACTATAATTGTAGCCGACGTCATCATTGTTTTCGTCAAGGCCATTTCTGTTCATTCCAGCATCATTGCCATCACCCGCTTTACTAAATGCTTTCGTCCATAATAGGTCGCCAGCGTTTCGTTAATGTAACCAGCATGTGGCTGCGAAGTTGCTGTCACCGATGCCATCAACTTGAATGTTTTACAACTTCGCCTTGTTTGCTTTGTCGTCACAGTTAGGGTGTAGTTGTTCATTGAGAGCTAGTTTTGCGGCCTTTGGCGGCTTCTGTTTTTATCGCAATTGAGAAAGAACATTTCGCAATATTTCAAAATGTCTTTATCTTTATTCGTGCAAAGTTTTATCCCATTATATTAATTGCTTCTTTGTTTGTGTACTGGAAATAAAAGGACCAAATGGAATTTAAAATTGTGCTATATGGGAAGTAGGCGTGGTTATTGTCCGATTTCACTCATTTTCACAGAATGACATAGGAATATGCAAATAAGGCCGCCCCAGTTCCTACGGCGAATATTTTATCAAAAATAACGGTCAATTTGTGAGATATTTTATGAAAACTCAAAACAAAGCCTGCAAATCTAAAATGGGTTGAATCAGATGACGGCTTCTCTACTCCTCCATTTACCTAATATAAACATTTTCGAAACTCCGGTTTACTTTATACCGCATATATTGGCTAATATTTGATCTATCTTAGTGAAATCGAGAGATAGTGTATCTTTAGGTATAAAAAGGATGAAATCGGGTGAATACTTGTCCTAGACTCCAAATATCTAATATTAGGACTAGTGAACATCTGTACATATATATTGGTGCTAGTAAGTGTACCTTAATGAAACTTCTCAAGCATATTATTAGTATATGGGCTGTTAATGGTATGCGGTATTGCCAGAACTAGATTTGTACACTGGAGAGCGAAGGCATCAAATGGAATTTATAATTGCGTTTTATAGCAGGTAGGCATGGTTGTAGTGCGATTTACTTCATTTGCTCGTCGTCGCATATTAAACCCGGCGCTTATAAAGCTCTTTCGTCCTTTCTCTGGTGTAGAAGTTAAAGTCTGTGGCGTACTTATTTAGTGTGATTACAGAATTTGTCCTGACTGAATTTGGATTTTATAGCCAAAGTGGTTTCGGAGATATACATATACATTGAGCCAATTAGAGGGCGGGGCCACAACCATTATTCCAAAATTTTTAGTTCACGTATGCCTATTACTACTGAGATTCCCTGGGCTATATCTTAATTTAGTGCTTAGTTATGGTACTTTAAACGTTTTCGAGTAAGTCGGCAGTTTTGGGCATGACATAAGTCCGATTACGCCCATCTATAATACCAAACTTCGAATGGCGTCAATTGATATGCCCATCAAGTTCCATTCCGATTTTCTTACTGAATAGGACATTGTTGAGACAATGTTACATCTTTAAAAAGTCATTATTTAGTGAGTTCTCTGAGCAGAGAGAATCAGCGACCCATATTTCTTCAAAAATGAAGCCGGCAGTTATGTTACGGCCAATGAGGAAAGCTATTAAGCCATTATTCTACTATAAACTTCCACTTCCTCTATAAACTTTTTGGCCATGGCATTGACTCTGCCGACATTTGTTAAAAATAAACATTGACGTTATGAGTGTGTGACCAATAATGTTCGACTAATGAAAAGTAAATTGCAAAAAACTTTAATAAAAATGCATATATGGTATATACAAGGTGCATTTTGACTCTAGCGCCCTCTGATGGCATCATCTATATGTCGACTGGTGCGTTAGAATCTGCTATCTTTATCGATTGTCCATTTAATCTATTGGATCTGAAGTTATTGCATTTTAAGTGTCAATATGTTTGTGTTATCGGTGCGAAAATGAGCTTCGAACAAAGGGCCAACGTTAAATTTTGTTTTTAAATTGGTAAAACTTCTACCGAAACGTTTCAATTGATCAAATAAGTTTATGGCGATGATTGTCTATCCCGTAGCAGAGTGCACGAGTGGTTTCAAGGTTTTTAAAGTGGTCGTGAGGACATAAATGACGATCAACATGTGGGCCAATCAAAATCCGTGATCACCGGAAATTCCATCGAAACTGTGCGTGAATTCATCAAAAATCAACCGAAATCATCATTGAAATTCATGGAAATGGAATTGAACATCTCCAAAACATCAATTTATTGCATTTTGACCGAACATTTGGGCTTGCGAAAGGTGTGTGCACGGTTTGTTCCGCACAAATTGACTGACGACCAAAAATTGCTCAGAATCCAACGTTCGGAAGACGATTATTTGACCAAAAATCACATTTTGGTTTGGAGATGTGGCTTAATGCGGAGCATAAGAAGTCTTTCAAATAATTTCGACATTCAGGATAATAAGCTGATGGACCTATAGGAGGATGGCTGCGTTTTGTCCTTTCCAGGCTTAGGTATCATCACTGTAGGGGACTTTTTCCATTGTTGAGGAAAGTGAGCTTGTTCTGTGATTGCATTGAAAAACATACAGATGCAGATTATGGCACAATTTGGTAGCTCAATAATCATTTTTGGAGCAATTAAGTTGTGCCCAGGAGCTTTTCTTGGTTTTAATTTCTCCATAATTATTTTTGAAATCTCTTCAGGTACGAATTTCACTGGCTCAGATTCCATCAAATAAGGTACGGTTGGAAGTGTAAAGCCATTAGTTTCTGGGTTTGGCTGGAAGACATTTTTTAGATGAGCAGCGAAGGTTGCTGCCTTTTCTGCATCACTCCGAGCCCATTTGCCATTATTGTCACGTATTGGCATTTCACACTCTATTGGCGCACTTAGAGTGTGATGTGCTTTCCACAACGGGTGCTTTGTACCAGTCGGTGACAGTTTTTGAATGTACTGGTACTGTGCACGCTGTTCCTCGTCCTCTCGTCAGTGCATGTGTCGCCGCTTTCAACAGTTGTTTTGAGGCTGGTGATCTATGAACCTGCCACTCCCTTCGTAGGGGCGTTTTTGCAATACTAGTATTTCAATTTCCCTATTAGTTAAGCTAGGCTTTTTGTTTTCCTTTTTGAGGAGTTGAAATTTTGGCGGCTGTTATAATGGTTGATTCGAATGCTGCGATGGTGTTTTCAATATCTACCGGTGTATCTAATTTTGGTTCGAGTTCTATGTGTGTGCTGATGTATTTTTTGTACTTTGAACAGTTTGTAGCTTTTGACGTGAGCATATAGGGTAACTCTTTATAATGTGACTGATGCCGCAAAGTGAAGAGAACTGGTGAGTGGTCTTATGAGAGGTCTGCTCTTGTTTCTGCGAAGTCAATTAAATCTGACAGCTTTTTCGGGATGCCAGCCAATATGTAGGCTTTCCAGGAGACACGTAGTCCAGTTTGTTCCTTTTACAAATAATTATATGCTATAGTTATATAATTGCTTGCCTTTAGGGTTACATAACAGGGAACCCCAGTGAGGGTGTTTCGCATTATAATCACCTGCAGTATGAAAGCACTCTTCCAACGAGCTGAAGAAATCTATAAATTGCTTTTCTGTAATCGTGAAACGTGAGGGACAATAAACGGCGGACAAAGTAATGTCACCTTGCTTTGTCTGCACGCATATTGATGTTGCTTACAGATAATTCTCAGCAGTTCCAGTTAAACAATGGTGTTTAATGCGACTCCTGGTTAAGATACCAGTTCCACCATGCATCTTTCCATCTGGATGATCCGTAAAATAGAAGATATATCCCGATACATAAAGTTGTATTTATTAGTTAGGTGAGTTTCTGCAAGGAGCATTATATCAATTTTCTTGTCGTTGAGAAACTTTGACAGTTCTAATTTATGGCGAGGTATACCATTTGCATTCCATAAAATAATTTTAAGCGAGCTCATTTTTTTGAACTTTGGTTAGCAAGCAGTTGCAGCAGTGTGTTTTGATTTCGCATAAGTTTTTGCATTGTGTTCTGCATGAATGTTATGAAGTTCATCATGATATGTTGTATTGACGCTATCATTGCTTCGATATTCGATTGACTACCGGATTGAACGTGGGACTGCTGTAATTGTGGCTCAATAAGACTCGCTGTTACTGTGGTTGTGCGTTTTCCTAGGCCTGATTTTAGGACGTTTGAAACCGATACGCCCTTGACGGTTTTTGATGGAGCTATCAGCGGATTCATATTGGAGGATACAACGTTCGGTACATTATTATTGCGTTCGGAGACTACACGTTGATCCGATTTTTTAGCTCCTTGTAGACTGGACATCCTCTGTAGTTTGCTGTGTGGTTTCCACCGCAGTTTCCACACTTTTTGGCATTTGGGCAGAATCATGTAACTCTCCACAAGCTACACACAATGCGCAAAGTGTGCAGTAAGACCTGGTGTGACCATACTCTTGGCAATTGGTGCATTGTACAGGGCCGTTTCTTTTATGCGGTTCCTCCACAGTGATCCTACGATGTAGAAAATATTGAAGTTTGTAAATGGGGTGCATACAATTTTTTCCAAGTTGTTTGTTTTCTGGTTCTAGCTCAACTTTGAACATAGGCTGTGGGATTTTGTTTTCATTAAAAATATTTGCAACATTTTTGGGGTTAAAACCGTGATCTTTAAGTGGTTCGTGGATTTCTATGGGTTTAACACTTGGCTCAATACCTTGCAGGCCTCTCGCACTTTTAAGTTGATAAGTGTAAAATTTAATATTTTTCTCATTTAGGTATTTGGACCATGTACGAAAGTTCTGCTCGGAGTATATTTGCACTTTGGTTTCTCGAATATTTCGCTTCGACAGCGGAACTATATAAAAGTTATTATTGCCGATAAGTTGAGTAAATATTTTCATGAGAGCACTAGAATTTTCCTCTCTTACGTATGTATATTGGCGGTGGTTTGGTGTTAGTGACTTTTGTAAGACTTTCAGGAATTTTGTTACTCTCACCGTCAACGTTGTCACTTAAAAGCGTAAATCGATTTGGATTTAATGGCTCAGTTGCATTTCCTCGGTTTATTTTTTGCTTAGCCTTTGCTGTGTTTTACGGACTAAGCTTACGCTTGATGGTAATGTACCGATCCATTCCGGTCTGTATAGCCACTTCTTGAGGTGTTTGGGTTATCTTATCTTGCACTTTGCTTTTGTTGCCGGAGTCAGAGCATGCACCGACCTCAACTTGTACAACATCAGCCACAACGAGCTCTGCCGTTGAAATCGTTGACATTGAACAATTCGGACTTTTAAATTTAGAGGGGGTTTAAAGGTGGATGATGAGATTGATTTTACACCTTCACTGTTACTCTGAGACCTGACCGAAAAGTATGCATTTTTGCGCTGGACAGAGAGCCGGCGTGCATGGTGTTCGCGTTGTCTCTGGGCTCGGATATCGCTTTGGCTCATAATTTTATCATTTATTTTTGTTTATTTCTATTTTTTTATTTTTTGTTTTTTTTATATTTTAAGAAACTCTTACGTGCAGTGTTTCTTTAGCGTTTACAAGTTACGTTAAGTTATATGAACTGCCTTATCAACTGCTTTACCGATTGTAAGTGTAGAAAATTAAATGATGCTGACAACCCAGCGTAGACAGATGGAAAGAAACAGATGATAACCACTTCGGATATGCGAAGGAGAATTTTTCCGCGAAAATTAATTGAGTGTTTTTTTGTTTTGTTTTATAAGTCTATGTTTTTATAATCAACTGTTTATGGATTTTAAACACCAATGCAGATAATTTGTGGTAATTTGTTCTACGCGAGGTGTCAACGATGCTGAGGATCTCCAGCGAATCTGTCTGCGAGCTTCCACACAAACACAAATTGAGGAGCACACGCGAAACTGTTGACCGTACACTTTGACTTTGACAAAGGAAAAAAAAACTTAGCTGAGTCTTTCTTTGTGCCGACCCCATAACAGCATCAAAAGCAGCAGCCAGCAGCCAGCAGCCACCAGCGGTCCACATTGGCAACAGTTTAGCAACAATAGAGCAACATCAGCATCATTAACAAGTGCGCCAACAGCAACAAACCCATTTTTGAAATTGAAACAACTGCTTGATGGATGTACCAACACGGGAGCGCATTAACCATGCGTCGCTGACGACACCAATGTCAGCAACAACTACAGCAAATCTTTATTTCAACAACAGACAATTTATGGTGAAAGTAGGAGATTTCATATCGGATGAAAGACAGATAAGGGTTGGTGTACCACAGGCAGCGTTTTAGGCCCAACTCTATACATCATATATACAACAGATCTTCCAACTGCTAACAATGTATTAACTTCAACTTTTGCTAATGACACAGCTATAGTAAGCCGTAACAACTGCCACATTTTAGCATCAAGAATATTGTCGGAGCATTTAAGTTCTGTCGAAGAGTGGCTAGCGAACTGGCGTATAAATAAGTAACATATCTTGGTATTCACCTAGATAGAAGGCTTACGTGGAGAAAACACATCTCTAGTAAAATAACATGTATGAAGATTAGAGCTGCAAATTTAAATTGGCTTTTAAATAAAAACTCTAAACTTAGCCTAGACAATAAAGTGCCTTTATATAATGCGGTCATAAAGCCGATTTGGATGTATGGCATTCAACTGTGGGGTACGACCTGTGCAACTAATATTGATATATTACAAAGGTTCCAATCGAAAATGCTTAGAACAATTACGTGTTCGCCATGGTACATGCGTAACGAAAATATCCATAAAGACCTTGATATTCCTATGGTAAAGAAAGAAGTAGAAGATAGCAGAATTAAATATAAAATATATCTAAACTCCGAGATCACCCAAACCCTTTGGCTAATGCTTTGGAACATTCGATCAAACACGCCTTAAAGAAGAGACATGCCTGCGTATTAAAGAGCAACGTATTACCCAAAAAGCTCAATCACTTGCTTGAGCCTGTCTAGTTTTTAAATAGATTTAAGATTTTAAAACTTATTGTTAGGCTTAAAAAAAGCAGATTCAATAAATGAAATAATACCGAATAAAAAAATTGATGTAACCAAAAAATGATAAACCTCAACGATCTGGACATTTTAGGAGTTAATATTTCGAGGTGTCGGTGTGCAGAATAAGTTAGCAGACCAGTAACTTATTGAGATATAATAGCCGAGAATTAGGAATTAGATAATACAGAAGCATTAGGGTCCAATGGAGATTGCACATTGTAATACTCGGTAAGTCGAGCACATCGCTCGACTCTTCTGGTCTATGTAATATCAATTAGTAAACTGGCATTGATACGGTGACGCCACTGAAAGTAATCTGCTATACGTACCAGCTTAGAAATACTTACGAAACATTTATCCACTTAAAACTACTTGGCCTATTCCAGGACACTTCTGGCCGATATGCGAAACGAGGTTAAAGCCTTGATTGCAGTTTGGTTGTCCACGTATATGCTATGACTTATGCTGATACAACACAAGTCTATAGTTTTAACACTAGTTCAAGAACCGCTGTTGAAATTATTCTCAGAACTCCCATCATACACAGCACAGCAAGTGTTAGTTCGAGCATCTGCTTAGACTCATATAAGACTAGCCTTTCTTACTCTTTAGTACACATTATACTTCGACAACACTTTGCTGTCCAAGACTACCCTAAAATATTTGGTGTTATGCTTGAGAGAGAGTTGTGTGTAATTTATCGAAATGAGCCTTCTTGGATGATTTTGGATTTCCTTGGGAATTTTTTGCGATGCTCAATTCTGGATGGTATTGAAATTGGTGAATACTGCCAGTAGTGTGTAGGCCACTATCGTGGGAGCTTTTCTGCTAGGCTTCTGAACACTTTGTTCACCATTAATGTTCATTGGAGCGGAGATAGCACTGCAACCTGCGGAGTGTCTTCTCCGACTTCCTTGGCCATTTTAGCGTCTTTCCCTTCTGCTCTTATCCTTCTAGAGACCATGTCTTCAATTGTTGGCAACTTACCCTATTGTTCAAAACTAAAAATACAGTTAGATTCGTAAAAATTAACTTGAAACTTATCTTCAGGTGTTGGCAAAATGTATGTATATACAGTAAAATCTTTGTTGCACGGTAAGTACGTTCCAAAGAATCGTGTGAATCAAAACCGTGTAAAAAAATATACGATTCATATGTAAATTTGGGGATCTGTTCCACAACCTTAAAAAATCGTGCAAAATAAAAAAATTCAAATATTTTCTTGAAAAACCGTGCCAAAAAAGTGATATTAAACTCCATTAAGTTATAATAAAACAAAACAATTCATATTTATTACAAGAAAACTAATTTAGTTTACAGTTTAAATTCAATCCATAAGTACAAAAAAAAAAAAAAAATCAAAACAAGTAAGGAAGTACAAGATATACTGTTATGGCTAAAATACGTTCTAAAATTTTTATTGATATAACTCAAATATTGGCCGATATATCCAGCATAAAGTCACCAGGAAGTTCGAAAATCTTTGTATTAAGTAGCTTTATGCGGGCTCACGGAAGTATGGATCTGATTCCACCCATTTTAGATACACGGAATTACTACTGCAAGAAAATAATTCTGCTTGAATTTCTATTAGATATCTCACATATTGACCGATATTTTCGAACAAAAGTGAACTATACATGTTGTCCACATGTTTGGTACCTAGGGTCCTGAACAATTTTGGTTGGATTTGAACAATTTTTTGTCATTGCGTGGCGTACGTACACAAAGTATTATTCGTGCAAAATTTTATATTAATTGCTTCTTTATTTATGTACCGGAAACTAAACGAATCTAGTGGAATTTAAAATTGTGCTATATGGGTAGTAGTATAGTTATTGTCCGATTTCACTAATTTTCACAGTGTGACATAGCAATATGAAAATAAGGTCCCGAGATATGGGATTTCACCAAAAAGGGGACGGTCCCACGCTCCACGTCTAATTTTTATCCCGACCCCTATAAAGCCTTGCCATACTATCTCCGCAGCAAATTTTTACGTTTCTCCGATTTCATCTATATTCACAACATCGGTAGTAGGTTTTCTAAGTTGGTTAGATAATTCTTGATTTAAGTTTACGTTGGAAGTGTAACAGGATCATGATCATGATCAAGAAAATGTTGTTCCAAACTTGTAGCGAATTTCAAACACTCACGAATTAAATTAGCCATTAAAACCAGAATTTTACTTTCATCTTTGTCGGTATCTTTGTATGTTTATTCACATTGATTGTCATAATTTCAACTAAGTCGTCATTATCAATAGGACCTTCTTGCATTAATCCATCGATGTCAGTCGTTTAAATGTTGTTAAGCCCATCGCGACCTATAATACATATTTATTTGAAAGACTTACAATCTCAGTGGTTTACAACCACTGAAGTTCCACTTTGAACGGCAAAAGAAACATGTTTCTTTCACTGAATCTAAAATATATCTCACCGTTTTCTTGATGGTAGTGCAGTGGCTAAATCAGAGAAGTGGTATTAGGCGGCAAAACCAGCAGTTGAATACTCGGATGTACCAGCACTGGATGGCTAGGTATTACCAACAAGCAAAAATAATTTGAATTCGACACCTTTTTGTGTCATATATTTCTGGACTTAAGGAACAAAATAGTTATTAAACAAAACTTTAAACGGATTAGCCGTCATCCTTGCACTTTTTTGCCAGAAGTAGAAGTGGAAGTTCTTTAATGTCCTTTCCTTTTAAAGCTCTTTTCATAAGGGATTTGTTGATTAAGAGTGTTCAATCGATCTTTGTCTGCTTTAAAGGCAACAGCTTTTATTTGAGATTTTGCTATGAATGTTCTTTTAGACATTTGCTTCCAAATCAATAACGTTTCGTCAACATTAAAGATTTGAATATATCTGCTCTTTGCTAGTTCATGCAGATTGTTTTTTTGCAGCATTTTTGTCAGCTGATACCTATAATCCTTGAAATTGGTTGTATATTCTAAGAGCTTTCTCTTTAACAATTTTTCTATTGATAGGATTTTTTCCTGAAAATCTTCAATCCATAACAGTTTTCTCCAAAGCAGAATCGAATTCGACTATAAGTTGTTTTTAAACTAAGTGCTGACCCAGAAATTACTGATTGTCGAATGGAACTCTCATTTTTTACTCTTACAACCAGTTGCTACATAGTATTATAGTTTTGTTCACCTAAGGGTTGTACGTATCACCTAAAACTAATCGAGATATGATTTATAAATGTATAGTATATAAATGATCAGGATTACGATAAAAGTTGAAGTCCGAGTGACTGTCCGTCCGTGCAAGCTGTAACTTCAGTAAAAATTGAGATATCTCGATGAAAATTAGCCTGTGTGTTCCTTAGTACAAAAAAATTTCGGGTTCGTAGATAGGCGTAATCGGACTACTGCCTCGCCCACAAATAGCCATTAGCCGAACACACATAAAGGGTCATAACTAAGGACTAAATTAAGATATAAGGCTGCAATTTGGTATAGGGGATCGCAGCGGAAATTGACACGTGTGGTAATTTTTTTTTTTTTAAAGTGGCTCCACTCTCTAACAAGTTTAATGTACATATCTCCTAAACTACTTCAGCTACTATAGCCAAATTTGCCGAGTAAATATTGTATAAAAACTTCTAACGAAAGTGGGAAAATGGTTGAAATCGGAAGATAGCCCCGGTCACTCCATATGTAATGGTTCTGTTTGTTAAACACTATTAAAAGCGCCATAATTCTGTAACTAAATAGCCAGAGACATTAAATTTTACCACCGAGATGGTTTAAAAGAGCTCAATGGGAGCCGGTATGAAAATTGGACGATGGGCGTGGCAGCGCCCACTTTTTGGTGACATCCTATATCTTGGGACTCGAACAAACCGATTTCGAAAAAACTTAGAGAGTGGCCAGTTTTTTTACTTTCTAATGTCACATTGTGAAAATTGGCTAAACCGAACAACAACCACGCCTACGTACTATATATACCTCAGTCAAATAATTATATGTTCAAAATTGGTTTTCTCTATAACTTATGTTCTACTAACGGTACAGCAAAAACTTTTGGTATGCATATTTTCTTGTAATTATGGTTTAGCGTCATTTAAAAAGTTCATGCTCGCACCGTATTCATAGTACCGTTATTTCTAATGAAGTAAGTCGCAACTTACGTATAAAATATTTATATGTGCAAAATAAACTATTTGTGTTCTGATTGGTGCCAAGTAAACATAATGGGTTGTCAAAAAAGTTTTGCGGTATTTTTATTGAAACATTTCGTGTGGCACCCATACATCGAGCTTCTTAGTGACTCCTAGCTTCTTCAAATGGTTTATAACGGTTTGATGAATTTTCGACGAAAGGCCTTCCGGAGCGTGGCGCATCTTCGACCACCTCTACACCAGAACAAAAACGTTGAAACCATCGTTGTGCGGTGGAAATGGCAACTGTATCGGGTCCATAAACTGCACAAATTTTATTGGCGGCTTGAGATACATTTTTGCCTTTATCGTAGTAGTATTGTAAAATATGCCGTATTTTCTCTTTATTTTGCTCCATGTTTGCGACGCTATAACTCACGAATGACTTAAGAGAAACGACAATCAATCAAACACGTGTTAGCGCGTGAAATGAGCTTTCCAAAAAGGTATGACCCGATGCGACGAATAAAACTAGAACTACGCGCATTTAGCGTCAACTAGCGAAAATACCGCAAGACTTTTTTGACAACCTAATATCAGTAGAAAAAGCGAAGATAAAAATTAAGTATCAGTACATGATTAAAGGTTTAAGACGACAAAAGTAAATTACATTTTTTGAATTTGTAGGAAAATGCCACGTGGAACTGAATTATCAGATGAGGGCCGTGGATTGATTAAAGGAATGAGTCAATCTGGCATGAAAGTTAGCCAAATTGCTTTTTCTGTAAAGAGGCATCGGAACACAATGACAAACTTTCTGAAAAATCCAGATAACTATGGAGTTACTAAGTGTAGTGGTCGTATAGGTACCATTAATGGTAGGACAAAACGGCGGATTCAGCAGATAGCAACCAATAGCCATATAGCTGCAGGCAAATAAATATGGAACTTGGTCTAGCTGTGACTAAACAACGTGTGCATAAAATAATAAGAAAAGATATATGCCTTAAATATGAAAATCGAGTGCCTAAGCCATGCCTAAAGCAACGTCATAAAAATGCACGAATTGTATTTTATGAAAAGTATAAATTTTGGGATGAAGAATTCGAATCTGTGGTATTCAGCGACGAAAAAAAATTTGTTATTTAGATGGGATTTAAGACACCCACGGGAGGCATGCCATAAGCGCGTTCACGGTGGTGGATCGCTAATGGTATGGGCAGCATTTTCATCAAAAGGAAAGCCCAAAATATGCTTTGTTCCAGGCAAAAAGAATGCAGAAATCTACATCGATTTGTTGGAAAATGAACTCCTTGATTTTGCTGGTGATTCACATGGCGATGAATGGATTTTTCAGCAAGACAATGCACCGAACCATGTTGCGAAGAAGACAAAGGCGTTCTTTACCTCTCGGAAAATTGGATTGGAACGAAGATCTATGGGGAACTCTTTCAGGCAAAATTTATACATCTTCCAAGCAATATGATAGCCTTAAGCAACTATAGCAAGCCATTTTGGCCGAATGGGACAAAATTGATATATCTGTGCTACAAAAACTGGTGGAGTCAATGCCTCATCGTGTTTAATCGGTGAATATACATAAGGGTAACACAATCCCTTATTAACAAATTCAAAACTATTTAATTTATAAATAAAAAGATATGTACTTGGATTGAAATAGTTTTTTGCATATACATATAAATATTTGATATGGAAATTTCATAAAGTATTATTTTTTTTTTATTAAGAAAAATATTTGAATATAATTTTGTTATGTAATGTTAAGTTCTTTTAATTATAAAAGACAAGAAAAAAATTCCACATTCTTTCATTGTTTCTTTTTAAAATAATTAAAGTTGAAGCATTGCACATATAATTATTTGACTGGGGTACATACATACATATGTATGTGTGTATTTACCTAGGTTGTGTGAAAAGTTATTTTTCCTCATAGCATTAATTGAATAAAAATCATGTTGTATACAATTATCACCCTTTATTTCTAAAGAATTGTTAATTTGGTTTCGATGAGGCATTTCAATAATTATTTAGAAAGATCTATAACAATCTACCGCATGTAACCGTGGACTGTGAGACCCTCGCGCCGGGCGTTGAGAGATCGGCATGAAAAAATAAAAATTTTTTTGCAGATTATTAAAGGTGAATACATATTTTCCGCGCTGTGCCACATACATTTCAGTGGCACATAACAAATTTCAATTGTTTAACAAATAATTATGTAAAATATTATTATTTAAACAAACTTACCATGAAAAAATATCTACATATGTGACCTGGTCTACGCAAAGGGGGCTTAGGTGTCAAAAAATCAATTTTCACTTTTTAGTTGATTCGGATGGAAGATGAGATGCTTTTTCACGTGATAGAATCCAAAAAGTCATAACTTGTTTGAAAGTTCTCTAAAAATGTAGAGAAAGAAGAGTAAAAATACGAAAAAATATAATTTTTTTGTAATGAACAAAATACATTGAATTATAAGCGAGAAGACATGATTATACACTAGAAAAACGTATTATGGGCCAAAAATAAAAATGCTGAGTAGTTTATGTATTTTTCTTTGTTGTCGTTTTCCTTGAGATCTTTTGACGTGTTGATCCTGAGGAAGATGGACCTGGTTCCTCGTCTGGTTTGAGAACATCTTCACTAGTTTTTGCCTTCCGTTTCTTAGATGGCAAATCTTTCGGCAATGGAGCCACAATATCTACTTTAGATATATCCGAAACTAATCTGCGAAGATTGTGATAGATGTACCACTGACGTTCCAAAGATAAACCTGCTGGTTGTATAACTTTCGACATTACAGTATCGATAGGTTTTAACAGAAGCTTAAAGGACTGCACTTCTTCACTGTCTGCGAATTTCTTTGTTTTTACACAATCTGTAGAGATTATGAAATGATGGAATTGCGTTATTCCAACAAGTGACTTGTACAGTGGTTTAAAATAGCTGTCCCATTCATACCAGACGACTTTTTCAGGCGATACAGCTTTATTATAACCCCCAGGTGATGATGCCTCGACACACTGCAGTAAATCTGCATACGTGTCGATGTTACTGACAGCATACTTACTTTTGAAAATACCGAAGTAACGATCAGGCGCGAACTTAGTGTGCCCTGTAAGTAGAAAATTGAATAAAATAGTTTTGTTAAGGCCCCGAGCCAAACGCCATTGCAGATATGATAGCACAGTGTTATTCTTATTCTGCCCAACACAATTCTCACAGAAAAGAACGAGTGTTTCAATGTCTTTATAGTAGGTTTCCAGGTGATAATGCAGGATGCTCACAACACCGTTCGGTCCTTTACCAACGTCATCTTTTTCGTCTAGCATGTAATTGTACTGTAAAAAAAAATTATAAAATCCTGTAAAGACGAGCTATTTAAGTTTCTATGATTCAGTTTGAAATTCTAACCTGAACTTTTTGTTTTTGGTCTGTAATTCCGAAGACTCCGCACCTCTTGGTTTCTTTGAAGTATGCTGTACCAGGTTGTTGTGGACTGACAGGGTAGTGAACGGTTTAGGCAAAATCAAATGACAGAACGACTGATGTAGGGTCAGTATTTCTACACCAACTTTGATAATATTCTCGTTGATTTCTGGCTCCGTGGAGGTGATCAAGAAATTGATTAGCATGCGCAATCGATATCGCGTTTCCTATTAAAAAAAATACTGAATTTAATCTCAACGTTTGATACAACTATAAAATGAGCAAATAATGAGCTACTTACCACGGCAGACATCGCAGAGATCATCCGCTGGTTTCATAACTGTAACGTAGGGTATGTATTTGGACCATATCCGTCGAAAACTGCGATTACTCATCTTCACTCAGAGATGAGTGAAGAAATGTATTTTCGATAAATTGAGGACTTCGTCTCGCTGGATGGCAGTGTCATTATCCGAAAATCCTTAAATTTTGGGAGTCGTCCGGGCAGTGGAAGAGCCATTAAATCGGCTATAGACTCGATGAATTTAACAGCTTTTTCGATGTCAGCCGGTTTAAATGACTTTGGATGTGTTCTCGGTTTATTTGCCAGTCCGTGTTGACGCACTGCTACATACATCCTGTGCCACAAAATGACGTACTAAATGTTCGTAACGCTTCTTCCCGCACGCATGTACAAAAAGGAAAAACGAACGACGAACAGGTACTCTGTAGAAGGTAAATGTAATTTTATGCCTCATAACTTCTGTATCCTGTCTCTGTCCATATTTCTTCCGCCCAGCAAGCTTTGCGTATACACTTTCTAGCTTTTCGTTATTCATAATTCCATCTTCGATGTGACTTAGTATCACTAAATCAAGTTCATTTTTCGACATCTCTAAACAATTGTTCCGCGTACTCTCGATCATTTCCCGTGGTATCAGTGTATGACATTTATTATTACAACAATCTTTTGACAGAAATTTTGTTACCAGCTCCTCCTCCTTTACTTCAACAATAGACAGATCAATCTTAACAAAAGTTTGTTCGGTATCATCTTCTGCCTGAGATACACATACTTCGTCTTCATCATGATCGCTCTCTTCATTGTTTTCATCATCCTTTTCATGGAAATATTGTCCGTATACGGCACTGAACTCCTCATCAACACTCATGTTTCATTTCATCCGAAATGCGAAGACGATAATCAACAGAAACACTTACACAAATGTGATAACAGAACATCCGGAAAGAGAGGAATGAAAACAAGACAACAGCAGCTGCGCGGTATTAGAGTAAACGTCACTTCTTCAGTGTTACTTTTTTAAATGTTCCACACTAGCAACTTACACGATGAACTAAGTATAATAATATTCCGACCAAAAACAACACTTACTGGAAGTCCTTGAAGCCTCTGGAAGGGAGAACAATTAATGAGATACCGAGAAACTGACGAAACGAGCTGTTTATTTTTAACAGCTGTTTCCCAGAAAACTAGTTTTCGCACGTTAGCTCCCTTTTCGTAGACCAGGTCACATATGTATAATATATAATAGCACCAACATTTTTCTTTGGTATTATATGTATGTATATATGTATTTTAAAGAAATATTTATATGATGGGATAGGCGTCTAGTCCCTCAACCAATGAACTGCTAATTTTCAAATTCGGTGATTTTGCGAAATTTTCAGGGACCACTTGACGTGGTTTGACCCATAAGCTAAAGGTTTGGTTGAAGTGTGGTATGGCAATACTGTACAACATTAGGGAACTTCGACTAAAATACACTGGATCTCATTTTTGCACGGTTAACTGGGCAGTCAATTACTTATGCAAACAAAACATGCAAAAAAATGTGATTTTCATGAAAATCTCAAAATTAGGACCAATTTAAAAAATAATCCTTGCAAAAAAAGAAAAACGCTTAAAAAAATCTCATATTACATGTTAATTTCGTTTATATGGCTTTATGTATCACTGTTAAAAGTAAAAAACAAAATATATTCTGGGAATGGTAAAATAATAATAAATTTCAAATTTGGTTCCAAGTTGAGGACATGATTTTATTTTTCCGTCGTCACTTTCAAACTCGTATTACGATATCATGTTCTAAAATGAACCTATAATTACGTATGGAATTTTGATTTTATTGCAAAATAACTAAATAATTAAAATGAAAAGTAACTAGGAGGTGTATAAAAAATCGTGTAAAAAATTTGAACAAAAAAAAAAGTGTAAAAAGGAGATGAAGTCTAATTGAAGTCATTAACAACTTCGAATATATGCAAATGCAGTTTTATTATTTTAGAGGTCCAGTTGCAAATTCCTTATTTGAGTATTTTTTTCATCCGCAGTTATTTGCTTAACCGTTTTCACAATAATTATTTATGGTAACAATATGAACTTTGCAGCTCTTTCCTTCGCTTTCATAGAGTTCAAATCGCTCATTTGAGGGTCAAAACATTGAGCACTTTGTTTCGGATAACGCTTTTGACCTGTTTGATCGCCTGATTGTAGTATGTGTTTGTGACGGCAGTGCGTGCAAAGACCGCAGGCAATTTCATGTTGCGCGTATATATATATGTACATAAATAGGTATAAGCTGGGCTTATAGTGTCGAATATAGGCCAAAAAGTGAAATTCGTAATGTGGAGGTTTATTTTGTTTGTCTTGTCTGGGGATTCAGCGTAAATTGTGATCTACTGTTGATATTGCTTTTGTATAATTTTTCGTGGTCCTTTTTAAACCGCCCTTTTCATGTCTCAGTCACTGGTAGCTTCATTGGGTCTACTCTAAATCATTCTCCACTGAACTCGCTGTTTGTTTATGATATTGCTAAGCTTACAAGCGTGCGTCTGAATACAAGACTTTTATTACTTTTAAGCAGTCAATAAATGATACATGCGATCAATAAATTTTATAAGATTTAAAAAATGTTACGCATTTATCAACTTTCGTTACAAGGTTGCATGGGTTTGTAGGAAATGCGGTTAAGTGAACAAAAAGGTTTTGTCGAGTTGGGTTTTTAGGGATATAAAACACTAGAGAAGAAAATTCGAAATACAGAAATTAATTAGAGCAAGTCAAGCAAGTAAGGAAATGCGTGAAAATCATTACTATTCGTTTAATGTGCTTTGGACAAATTACAGTTTGCTCAACAAACCATGAGACTTAATCTTGGAGAGACATCCTACGCATTGACCCGTATAAAAAGTCAAAGATAAGCAAAACATAACTCACATACATATTAAGCGATATATGCGGTACAAATTTACCCGGAAGTTCGATTATCTTCATATTAGGTATATGGGCACCAAGGCAAGTTTTGGTTCGATTCAACTTATTTTGGACATACAGACATACCATTGTCAATAGAGTACTATCCCTTAATTTTTATTGTAAATCTCAGACATTGACCGATATTTTCGAACAGAAGTCAACATAGGTACCAGGGTCTAAATATTCGGTACCTAGGGGCGTAAGTAGTTTTTGTTGAATTTGAACAATTTTTGGTCATAAGATGGCACATACTAAAGGCATTATTCGTGCAAAGTTCAATCCCGTTGTATTAACTGCATCTTGGTTTGTTTACTGGAAAGTAAAAGAAAGCGTGGTTATTGTCCGATTTCGCTAATTTTCACCTATCTTCCAATTTTTACCCTGACCCCTATAAAACCTTTTTATACCATTCCGGCGGCAATTTTTTTCTTTTCTGGCGCATTTAATTATCGATTTATTGCGTTTTCAGTAGATTTAAACAGCACCATTATTTGAGGAGTGACCGGGTTTTTTATCCGATTTCGTCCAGTTTCACAATATTGGTAAGAGTTCTTGTAGTATTTGTGCTGGCCGAATTTAGATGTTCAAAATTTTTTGCCCACGGGTGCCCCTGGCTACTGCGATGCCCTGTGCTAAATTAGAGTTTTATATCTTAATTTAGTGCTAAGCTACTGTACAGGGTTTCGGTTAATGGCTATTTGTGGGCAGTGGTTCGATTACGTCTGTGTTTTTTTTGTAATAAGGAACTTACGTACCGGACGGACGGATTGACAGACAGGCAATTTCAACTTTTCTCGTCATCCTGATAATTTATATATATGTATATACATATATATACATATATACTACTGTGCCCAAAAAATAAGGTAACATTGTATTTATTTTGAAAATTCTTTATTTATTCTTCCAAATGAATTTCATCCCCTTCAAAGTAATCCCCTCCCGATGCAATGCACTTATGCCAACGGATTTTCCAATCTTCGAAACACTGGTTGTAATCACTTTCCGGGATGGCCTTCAGTTCCGTCTTCGCTGCGGTTTGAATCTCCTCTATCGTATAAAAACGGTGTCCCGGAGCCGTCTTTTGAGCTTGGTGAACAGCCAGAAGTCGCACGGCGCCAGATCAGGTGAATACGGTGGTTGCGGAACGATATAGGTTGTGTTTTTGGCGAAATGATCACGAATTACGAGGGCAGTATGGGATGGTGGTGTAAAAACCAAGAATTGTCTTTCCACAATTCCGGCCTTTTTAAGCGGATAACGTTACGCAAACGACGCATAACGTTCAAATAATATTCCTTGTTGACTGTTTGACCGGTTGGAAGGAATTCATAATGCACAACACCACGATAATCGAAGAAAACAGTCAACATGACCTTGATTTTGAGCGACTTTAGCGCCATTTTTTTGGCCTCGGCTCTCTTTTGGCACGATATTCGCTCGATTGATCGGTTGCTTCGGGGTCATAAGCATAGATCTAAGTCTCATCGCCAGTTATAATGCATTTCATGACACCCTGGTAGTCGGAAAGCATCGTTTCACACACTTCAACGCGACGCTTTTTTTCCAAAAAATTCAATGTTTTTGGTACCAGTCGAGATTTGACGCGCTTAAGGCCCAAAACATCCTTCATAATGGTATTGGCTGAGCTTTTCGATATGCCAACTTCATCAGCAAGGTCCCTAATTGTTAATTGACGGTTTTTTAATACCAAATCTTTGATTTGTTGAACGTGAGCTTCATCGGTTGAGGTTGATGGTCGCCCTGGACGCTCTTCGTCTTCGCCACATTCACGGCCGGCTTGGAACTCACTTTACCACTTTTAAAAATTTTTTTTTAGACATAGTCTCATCACCAAAGGCCTTCTGCACCATCCTCAACGTATCCGTAGCAGAAAATTGATTCCGTAAACTAAATTTAATGCAAATTCTTTGCTCAACAAATTTCGACATCGCAAAAAACGAAAAACTCACTTTTAGCAGCTCACAAAACGACACGTATCTCAACCACTAATGATTATTTTGACATGCAATTTGACATAAATGTGACTGACAGTACTACCAACCTAAAAAAAAATAATTCTCCAAATCCTTCGACGCACGCAGTTTAAATTCAAATGTCACCTTATTTGGGCACAGTACTATACTAGTAACGGGAAGGTTCCTATTTGTTCTGTTTTTGTTTAAGTCCTGTTTATTTTGAAACGCACCTTGTAGCAGCCGTAGCTGAGAGTGTATACGCATTTCGTTTCGCAGCAACTCGGACTGACGAATGGAACGATTTGGCGCATTTTACGTCAAGATCTTAAAAACATACAAAGTACATACAGAGGGTGATGTGTAGCTTGACTCTGCTGATATATCAGCTGAGGCGTGTGTCAGTTAACAGCCACCTCGGTCCGTGGTCAGGAAATGTGCGTTGGGCATGGGAGTAGTAGCCTATGTTGCTGGTCCGTCCGTGTTTTCTGGAACCGGCAAATTGAAAGACTGACCTCAGGGAAATTTAGTAGGGACATTGTCTCCGAGGGTATACCCCTTCCAGTCTATTTCGGCCCACCCCCTTATACACGATGCGCTGTAAAGTTAGAAATCAAGAAAAAATACAAGTAATGGAAACAACTTTCATCGAAACAAAATGAGTAGTCGCACTGAAGGTTCTAGCACAGTGGCAGTCCCTTCAAGCGCGCACCAAGAATAGTCCGGTCGCCTAATCAGACGCTCATAATTAGTAAACCGTTACGTGCAAGGTTATCAGCACCAGTCTTAGAAGACAGCGTACATCAAGCCAAAGTGGCACAACACCATGTAGACTAAATTTCGGAACTGGGAAGTGCTATAAATAAACTAAAGGGATATCCTTAGCTCTATAGCACAGTAATGATGGACACAAGACGCAATACACAACTCAAGACAGAGAACGAAGAACACCGCTCAAGAGAAATAAAACGTCGCGTGAGGAGGCACCGAAGAACCAATAAGCGGAGTTTAGTAAGAAGACAGCAGAAATTAGCCCTGTTAAACACACAGAGGAAGTGGAAAATAATGAAGGGTTGGTAAGCGTAAAACACAAGCCACAAAAGCGCTAAAATATTGTACGCAAGCCACCGCCACGGCCCGATGCTATATTCATAACGTACTCTGGAGATATGCCCTACAGAGGAAAGAGGAAATGTATCACGACGGAGTATGCGGGAAAAAGAATAACGGTAGTAAGTCTCCCCGCCCAGGAAGCAAGGGTACTACTAGACGCAGAAAATTAGAATAGGTTGAGTAGTTTTAGGCTAAGAGAAAAGCCCAATCTAAAAAGATGTTTCAGGTGCCTGGAATATGTAACAACTCGAATGATAGGAGCAAGTGCTGACTAAAATGTTGCGAAAAGGGACACTTCGCACAGACGTGCGACAATACTCCGTCCTGTAGTGCGTGCAAAAATGAGAGTAGAGAAAATGCGAACCACCAAATAGGCACTAAGAAATGCACATTATACCAGGAAGTGTACAAAACGTTCCATAAAAGAAAGGCGTCCTGCTAAATCTGAATTACTACGAGGCTGCGCAAAAGCTGCTTGAACAGACGGTGTATGAGAAGAAGGGAGACTTAGCTAGATTATAAAAACATAGATAACGCAATATGGGTATCCGACATTACGAGCAAAGCCGCCATTTGATTCTGCCAAACTTTCCAGAAAAAGCAGCTATTAGTAAAGGCCTACTTCAGTTTTACACTGCTAATTCCTCATTTAGTTCAGCTTGTTTATCTGGACCAAGTTTTCTGCTTCCCCATTAAGGCTAAGCTGTTTTAAATTCTGCCTCTTCCCTTAGTTCAATTGATATATGTACATACGTAAGTAGCCTTTACATTTCGGAATTCAAGAACAAAAAAAATTTTAATACTCGAAAATTGCTTCATTGTTTTTCAAGATATTATCCATTACAATCCACTGCCTTTTTGCGTGTCGAAAAACATTAAACTCTTAGTGTGTTTTATATGTGGATCAAGACTTCCACGTCCTCCCTCACTTAGTTCAGCTGGTGTATCTGGACAATGGTCTCTCCATCCTCCTTAATTCAACTTGTGTCTAGACTAAGCCCTGTTCATTCCCGCATATCTGAATCCTTCTTTACTGCTCCCACAATATAAGAGATAGGAGTTAAAAAAAAATAGAAAACCTGAAGACAGCTCTCTCAAAACTCTGATTTTCAGAATGTGTCGTGAATTTATAAAATGACAAATACAAATTTTTCACCAATAGAATTCAGGAAACTGCAGTGACCGCCTGTCTATAGCGCTGGTTCAGTGCGGCTCTGACTTACTCTCCTTATACTGGTCGCTGATGACTGCTGATGGATTCATCAAATGACAATGAGCATATACAGGCTACGGACGATGAAATCGCCTGTCAAAATATTGCTCTTCTGGATGATGTGCACAAAATGACTCGTAAGTAGGGTATATATGCACAACTAAAAACCTATTTGAAATCTGGTCCATTGCCTTTCGATCCTCCTAATAGTAATAGTAACGAGAAAAAACGTTAACTTCGGCGGCACCGAACCTAATATACCCTTCACAGGTGCATTTCTTTTAGTAACTATGTGTTCAGTTTGTATGGAAGCTATGTATACATATGCTATAGTAATCCGCTCTGAACAATTTTTTTTGGAAATTATGTTATTACCTTAATCAGTAATCCGTGTCAAATTTCGTGAAAATACAACGTCAAATGCAAAAGTTTTCCATACCAGCACAAGATTCCGATCGTTCAATTTGTATGATAGCTATATGCTATAGTTAACCGATCTGAACCATTTCTTCGGAGATGATGTTGCCTAAGAAAATAACCTGTGAAGATACATTGTCAAATGTAAAAGTTTTCCATACAAGAACTTGATTCCGATCGTTCAGTTTGTATGGCAGCTATATGTTATAGTGGTACGACATCGGCGGTTCCTACAAATGAGCAGCTTCTTGAAGATAAAATGACGTTTGCAAAATTCCAAAACGATATCTTAAAAACTGGGTGACTAGTTCGTATATAAACAGACAGACGGACAGACGGACATGGCTAAAAATTGCCACGCCTATCTAGTTATTACTTATCAATCCGAACCGCATTAGATCGTCGAAATAACTGCCATTGACGGCAAAAACCCAGGTCGGCTCCGGTATCGTAGAACTAGCTCTGGTGGGAAAGATGCCTATGTATAATTCTTGCTTGCTTCAAGAATATGTTAGTTTGTCAAAAAAGTCTTGCGGTATTTTTATTGAATCAATTCGTGTGGCACCCATACATCGAGCTTTTTAGTGACTCCAAGCTTCTTCAAATGGTTTATAATGGTTTGATGACTACTATGCCGGTCTCTTTCGACCAATTCAGCAATTTTATCGCAATTTTCGACGACAGGCCTTCCGCAGCGTGGCGCATCTTCGACCACCTGTAGAGGTGACGAAAACGTTGAAACCATCGTTGTGCGGTGGAAATGGAAACTGTATCGTGTCCATAAACTGCACAAATTTTATTGGCGGCTTGAGATGTATTTTGCCTTTATCGTAGTAGTACTGTAAAATATGCCGTATTTTCTCTTTATTTTGCTCCATGTTTTCGACGCTATAACTCACGAACGACTTAAAAGAAACAACAATCAATCAAACACGTGTCAGCGCGTGAAATGAGCTTTCCAAAAAGGTATAGCATGACCCGATGCGACGAATAAAACTAGAACTACGCTCTTTCAGCGCCAACTTTCGAAAATACCGCAAGACTTTTTTGACAACCTAATATAATTCTTGCTTACTTCAAGAATATATTTTTTTCTATCTGCGCCTAAATGTAGGCAAGTACTAGTTGATTGATGTCTATTAAAAAGAATGTATGACTAAAGCAAGAAATACACTGAGTTTTTGAGTAACATTTTTACATTTTCCTTGCTTACTTAAAGGCAGAGATAAACAAGAAATGCGCTGTCGTGGGACACCAGGCAGGAACGAAGTTCCTTCGGATAATGTAGAATCGATACAATTTGCAAAAAAATTGTGCTTAATTTTATTTTATGTAGGTTGTCCTGATTTTTCTCTCAAATTTCCCTGATTAGTTGTTATTTAAGTACAGATAAGTATTAAGAAAATTTAGTATTTTAAGAAATAATGAATTACGTAAAATAATTCAAATTACATCTAAATAAAAATTGGTAAATATTTTTTTGTTTTAAACTATCAATTGTTATTACAAATGATATAATAGAGCTATTTTATGCTTTTATTTGTAAAATAGCGTCAAGTTTGTTAGACCTGTGAATAATTTTACATTTTACATATTAGGTGACATCATCACTCTACCTCCTCTTTCTATCTTCCATTCTACTGTCAACTCTACTGTCGTCCTACTGCCGTTGGTAAATATAGGAAATATTCAAGTTAGCGGAAACGACAACTGTCGGCCTGCAGTCGTGTAATCGTGCAACTGTCAAAATAACAGTGTCCATAAGAACGTCTGTATTTTAATATTTGGCAGATATAGTTTGCAGTCTGTCGCGCTCTATGTGTTCCGCACTTCACTCAAAACTAATTTGCATACACAATAATGTTACAGATTTTCATGCCTAATTATTTTGCAAAACCTAAAGGTAGGCTATAACTAGCGATCTTACAGTCTTTTTCTTACGGGTTATTTCCTCAAAGCCTGCGCCAAAAAATATGCAACAATTCAACTCCCCATAAACGTATGTATTTAGTGCAGCATGGCCGGCATGTACACAAGACAACACAGCTGTCCATTTTGCATGTACACAATATCGTTGTGGCCATACTAATACCTTTCACTTCAATGAAATTTTAATATTTTGTTCAAAGTGAAATTTTTTTTATGCAAAAAATAAGTAAAAATTGGTAAATATTTTTTTGTTTTAAATTATCAATTGTTATTACAAATGACATAATAGAGCTATTTCTTACGGGTTATTTCTTACGGATATTTCTTACGGGTTATTTCTTACGGTTTTTACTATCACTTTTTTTTCAGTTAGCTCCCGCAGCAAAATCCTATCTTCTGCAAGCCTGCCGTAAGGAACTTCGTTCCAAAACTTCTTTGGTACCTGCTTTTCGATTCTCTTAATAGCAGTAGCAGCAGTATCTTAGAACCAGCTGTTGTGGTTAAAAAAAAAAGGCCGTGGCTCCGTGATTGACATAACCTCTATCCGCATAGAGACCACCTGACCATTATAATGGAGATCGGAAAACACGTCAGTAAAGTGCAGACTAGAGGATGGAAAGCCGAAACTCTTGACGAAGATCTTTTATGACTGTTAATATTCAAAATACAAATAAACTCAAATCGGCCAAGCACCTGGAATTGGAAAGTCCGCGCTTGGCAGTAGCTTCCGTAATGAAGGCAAAGCATGCAATGCTGTGAGATACCGCAACAAAATAAGTTTAGATATTCTTTTTATAAAATCTTCTAATATTTTGTATAATATATTTCGGCGAGGACGTGGTTGTTCAATTAATAAATTTCTCTAATCTGGAATTACAAAATCCTGACGGAGAATGGTCAAAATCTGTTTAGTTGATGTAACTTGATAAAATAAATTTTAATTATATTCTAGCACGGGCATTAAAATTAATAGTTTTCAAAACATTTTTGTTGGAGATATTTATGTATAAAAGGTTCCACCTCTTTTAAATAATTTTTTACAAAAAGTCTTCTAATCCTAACATGCGCTTATGACTTCAATAAAATCTTACAACCAATCAATTATTGTCTGGTTTAATTTGCCACTCTGAATCAATTAAGAAACCAAATTAAGAAAATACAAAAAACATCAATGACTGATTGCATGCGCGACATTGACACTTTGGCGTCCGGCGCACCTACTCACGAAGAAAAATGCAAATTATTCGCATGTGGTGACGCAGAATTAACGCTGTAGTTGTTTGATGTGTAAAAACAAAACACCTAAGCGCCAAATTCGTGGGTTCAATTATTTGTTTACTGTTGCAATAATACCATCTAAACGTACCGCCTTGAATACGAACAAACTGCCCAACCTTAAGTTGAATTTGGCATTGCGCTCACAGCAATTTTCATCGGCCGTCGCCAACCTAGCAGACATATGGTAAATTTGTATTTGGCGTTGTCGTTGCGTGCTTGTATCATTCTAGTTGTTTTTTCATAAATAATTAAAGGGTTATGTTTGCACTGCTGTCAATTTAGGTGGTATGTGCGAATTTGTTTGTAGAATATTTGTTCTAAAATGCAGGCTTTCACGCGATTAGCGACTCAATTAACCCCACTTGGCTGTCGTATTTCTTGCGAGAAGCGCAATAAAGTGAATGCTGACAACGACGTAGTAAGTAATTAGGTAGCATTTTGGTCCTGATTAAGAAAAGCCAGTTCGATTTATCCAATTGTAAGTTGCGTATTAATACCCTTCAACAATAAGGAAAGAACAAAGCACTATATTGAAAATACAGTTTTCAGTGTCATTGCCGTTATGTTAAATTTATCTTTTATTTAAACTAATATACAGAAGATTGTGTGGTTGTATGTGAGCAATAGTTTTCATATTAATTGCTTTTACTTTGTGTGAAGATTAGTCCCATAAAAGTATTTGAAGGAAAGGAAAACATTATTTATGTTGACTGTATTAGACGACTTTACAGACGATAACAAACGAATAGACGTTATTTGTTAAAGCGTGCTACCTTTCAGCTAAGTTCGATTGTAACGGACCATTTTATACTCCCATAACTTGCAAGGATTAAAGACGTGGAAATACGTTTAGTTAGCTGCTCAACGTTATACTGAACAAGTAAGGAAGGGTTAAGTTCGCGTACATTTAATATTCTCGTTTGTTGCTAGAATCAAGTCTAGGGACATATGTACCTTAAGATGTAAAACATCAACTAGAGAATCAGAATCCAAGCAATTTTATATATGGGCATATCCCAGAAACTGTCTACCAACCAAAAATATTTGAACTTAATCCAACCTAATTTTTTTTTAATGGAGCATTAGAATAGATATCCAATTTTATAAATTCATAAAAAAAAATTATTTCGATATGATTAATACAAAAATTATTACCAAATCCTACCCTACCTCAGGTCTTTTCAGGTGTTATACAAAAAAAAGTGAAATTTTTTACGTGTTCATCATTGCTTTAGTATTAACATAGATGGTCAAATCGAAAGCCATATTGTTATTCACTCAATTCTACTTAAAATTTGTAAAAAAAAAAAATTTCGTTTACTTTTCTGGAAACATTAGAATTTGGTATGAAATGCCAGGTAAATGCGTTGTAGCGCGCGTAACGGAAAATCAGGTTTTTTTATATTGTGAGTAGAAAAATTTTTTTTTTACAAATCATTTATAATTTTAATTTAAATAAATATCTTGCTTTTAAGAAAAAGAAAATTTCATTCCACAATTAAAAACCAAAAAATTAGAGCATATTCATTTCTGTGGCGTGCGTAACGATTTGAGTTCTCACAAAAATTATAATAGAAAAAACCTTTGCAATTTTTATTCTGTTTTCTTATCACTTCGCTTTTTAAATCTCTTCTTCGCCTACTATTCTTAGCCTACTATAATCGTACCGATTAGCGATTATTTTTTTAAACGGTAAATTTCACGTTGTCTCGCCTTTGGTTTCGTTTGAATCATTTGCAATTATCTTTCAGTGTCACTTTAGATTATCGGCATATTGGTACCACAGAAAATTGTTTGTTTACATTATAATATTTAATAATAACAGTTGAAAAAATGAAAACGGGTGCAGAGCGTATTCGAAAATATCGCAAAAAAATACAATCCAGTGAAAACTTAACACAAATAGAACGTTTAAAAAATGCGAAAAGAATGAAAACGTGTAGAAAAAATCTTAAAGAAAAACTTAAAAATGATGATTGATTATCAAAAAAAGTAAAGGCTGACCACCGAAACCGTATGCAAATTTATAAAAAGAAAATAAAGGAACAAAAACAACAATAGCAACCAATAATACCGTTGGATGGTGCATATAAGTGCAAAAATACCCCCTTACAAGGTCTTAAAAAAGTGGAATTAGCGTTACCAAAAGACATTAACAACAAAAAGGAAATTCTTAGAATGCTTACAGAAAAATACTTGAAAGAGAAAGAAGAAGCTCAAACAAAAAATACGGTTGACGAAAATGTTAAAATGATTTATGAGTTTTACACTAATGATGACATCTCTACGGAAACTGCCGGAAGAAAGTCCACACTTATAACAAAATCAAATAACCTTGCAATATCTAAAAGATTCATGGTTATGACAATTAGAGAAGCATATGAATTGTTTAAAACAACGTTTTCTGGAACAAATATTTCACGTACTAAATTTCATAACAACCGACCAAAACTCGTGGAATTGTCTAGTAAGCTTCCACATAACATGTGTGTTTGCCAGTACCACGCCAATTTTTCATTTTTATTGTAAGCTATGTTTGGCATTTTTCGTATGTTCCCATCTAACTTCGGCAATTTTTTAAGAAAAGTGTGTTGTGACGAAACCAATGAAGTTTGTATGGGGAATGAATGCAATAAGTGCATTAAAGACATTACAGACGCTTTCGTCCCTGTGATTTACATTAATCAACTCGAAGAGCTTACTGAATGGAAGCATTGGAGAATCGTTGATAAACGCATCATCATTAGTTATACGAAAGGACCAATAACTGATTTGATTAATGAATTGGAATCTCAGTTACCTTCCTCTAAACTGCATACTTACGTTAAAAGTACTCAACAAAAATACTTTCAAGCCGGAAAAATATTTATTAAACAAGATGAAGCCGATTTTGCGGAAAACTATAGGCTCCTCAATCAAAATGAAATTCAGTCTGCACATTTTAGTTATTCCCAAGTTACCATTTTTACTTGTGTTGCCTGGTTGCACAATTGCACAAGATCATTTGCTATTACGAGCGATCAACTGTCACACAATAAATATGATGTTTATTGCTTTCTCCAGTTAATTGTAAAGAAACTTAAACTTGGCTGTGCAAGTCAATTTAAAAACAAGTTCATTTTGAGTATTATACCGTTTTTTAAAGAAAAATTAGATTTGACCAACTTTGAGTGGAATATTTTTGCAACTGCTCACGGAAAGGGTGCAGTAGACGGAATTGGAGCTGTCATAAAGAGAAAAATTTGGCAAATGGTGAGAGCTCAGAATATTGTTCTTAATAACACCCATGATTTTTTTAAATTGGCAAAAATTAATATAAATGGTATTTCTATTTTATATGTAAGCAGTACATAAGTATATAAAAAATACAACTGTATTTCTTTCGGAGAGATGGGCTAACGTTTAGAGCATTCCCGGAATAAAAAGCAACCATTATTTTTCATTTCTTAATGAAAATGAGCTCAAAATAGCACTAACGGCAGATTCAGCAAAACATAAAATTTATTTATAAACATATATACATTAATAAATTAATTTATAAACATAAAATATGAATTAAATAATCTTATTAAAAAAGAGTATAAATTGTTTTGTTAAAATAAATACAATTGTTTTTATTTACATATATACTACTGGAAAAAATTTAGCGTGCGTAACGTTGGGTTCACGGGCATTGATAAAAAACCACAAAAGTTTTTGGCTGCAAGTAAGTTATTTTAGAATTCTCTTATATTCATCTTTCTTTAAGGTATTTCATTTGGTGTGCTTTATTATACAAAATTTGCTAAAAATTACGAAAACATACCTCAGCCTTCAAAGCTACTTCCATTTTTTGTAGCGTGCGTAACAATACTTTGAGATCAAATTTTTCGCAGCTTAAACCTGTTACAAAAAATATTTTGATGAAATTCGAAAGTACACTCAAATCCCACTAAACACTGTGTATAACTTGAAGGTATGTCTTTTGAAAGACCAAAAAATTGTTATATTTCAATCCGAAAATGCGTACGAATGTGGCGTTCGTAACGCAGGATTTGCCCATATACATATGTATGTACACACGTATACTACATACAACCCTTGCACTGACCGACACATTCGACATAAGGTTTGTTCTTCTTCTTTACTGGTGTAGACACCGCTTACGCGATTATAGCCGAGTCAACAACAGCGCGCCAGTCGTTTCTTCTCTTCGCTACGTGGCGCCAATTGGATATTCCAAGCGAAGCCAGGTCCTTCCCCACTTGGTCCTTCCAACGGTCTTCCTCTTCCTCTGCTTCCCGCGGCGGGTACTGTGTCGAATACTTTCAGAGCTGGAGTATTTTCATCCATCCGGACAACATGACCCAGCCAGCGTAGCCGCTGTCTTTTAGTTCGCTGAACTATGTCAATGTCGTCGTATATCTCGTACAGCTCATCGTTCCATCGACTGCGATATTCGCCGTGCCAATGCGCAAAGGACCATAAATCTTTCATAAGGTTAGTTAGAAAAACGAAAATCAGTATACATCAGAGAACTGCAACGAGTAATAAATTTTTGTTTATACTTAAGTACTGATCCGTTACTCTGTCTGATTCTGTCAGTTCGGTTCATGTACACGAAGCGCACCGTTTATCTTCAAATCAGCGATAGAGAACAACTTTGAATCAGTAGCGATCAGCTTATACCTCATTTGTTTATGTACGTTCGCATCAGCAGAAAATACCCAAAGTGATGCAAACTCATACTTCAATGATTGAAATGATTGGCAGCGTTCGGTTTGTATATCATCCTCCAAACACTGATTTAGTCGGGCACTTCTGTTCTATTTCAAATACATATGTTTGTATGTTATATGTTTAATGGAAATTCCATCGAGTATACACTTACCAGATTTTTTTTTTTTTGTTGTGTGTTTACGATGAGTTTTCACTGACAACTATCAATACGGGGATTCTCTTGCTCTTGCAAGATGACACGAAATGCAAAAATCCTATACCGAAATATGCAAGAGCACCCATTGCAGAATCTAGTGATACATGACGGCACGAAAATAAACATGGGTTTTGGTCTGACATATTTTACAGCCATTGCAAATCAATTTTTGTGTGTGTTTGTTGTGCCGTCGCATCAAGAAGATATTTCTACAATTGGTGCACCGTGCAAGGGTTTTACAAGAACAAGAGAATCCCCTTAACAGTGAGCAGCTGTATTTGTCTATGGAATGTAAACAAATAACAAGTGACAATTTAGGGCCGGCAAAATATGTCTTTCAAAAAAATCGATTAAACTAGAGCAGGCACCGATTATTATGACTCGAATGTAAGTTTTCAAGTAGTTTTCAGCGAAAACTATTTTTTCGTTTGACAGATTTTACATGGACGAAAACACAAGTTTTCGTGCGAAAACCAGTGCGAAAACATGCTTTCAATGCCGGTCCGAACATAGTATTTTACTAGATTTAATTTAGATTACTCGTAGATTTACTTATAGTTTACCCAAAGTTTCATATCAATTCAAACAACCCTCGCAACACTATGAACTGTCATGATACGATTGGAACCGAAGCCAGGCACACCGTTTACTCGATCATGATTGCCGAAGAACAGATTGTTCGTGTTGCATCAGATTAGTTGACGCTGGTGGCTACTCGAATTGATTAATAATATTGTCTATGCTGAACTAAATTGAATTGATTGTGTTTTTGGCACGACTGTTTGTCCCGATTTTATCATACTCGTTGCAGCTCTCTGGTAAACATAAGTATGTAGTACAAGGGAATTGGGGCAGTATCGACCCGATTCTACCTATTAACTTTTATCATGCCATATACTAAAATAATGTTCGCTGGGTTTCACAAAGGTGCCTTACGTATTATCACCAATCGTAAGGAGTAAAGGCAGTCGTATAACTAAAATATTGGCCAATATACGTAGAATGAAGTCACCAGTAAATTCAGAAATCTTTACATTAGGTATATGAGGACTCAGGGAAGTATTGACCCGATTGAATTTTTATACACATATTTACTATTGTCAACAAAGGATTCTCTCTGAATTTTATCCAGCGCAGAATAAATCTTGCCAACAGGTGCTGCTTCGGACTCAGTAGGCAATTGAGAAGTAAAGACGACTCTCTTGACGAACAAAAACCAAACTCTTTAAGTCCTTCGTTATTCCCGTCCTACTATATGGTGCAGAGGCATGAATGATGGTTGTCAGCTGATGAGCCGATGTTACGAGTTTTCGAGAGCAGGTTCTGTGGAAGATTTTTAGTTCTTCACGCGAATATCGTATCCGCTAAAACGGTAAGCTGATATATACGACGACATTGACATAGTTCAGCGAATTAATGTCAGCGGCTACGCTGGCTAGGTCATGTAGTCCAAATGAACGAAAACACTCCAGTTCTGAGAGTAATCGACACAGTACCCTTTGGGGGAAAGCAGTGAAAGAGGAAAGCCCCACTTCGTTGGAAATACCAGGAGCTGACCTCGCTTGGAATCTCCAATTGGCGCCACATTGCATAAGCGGTGTCCACGGCAGTAAAGAAGAAAAACATACAATATAAAAACTCTTCCCATCTAGTGAATGGATGCTGGAGCCATACAAAGATATATATGTGGAGCTACACAAACCGGCGTAAAAGCTAATACGATAGACATAAAAAGTTGATACTGACTATTTGCTTATGTTAATCAGATACTTTGAAAACATAACATACTTACTATAACTACATATGTATACAAGTACATACATATGTAGCTGCCATACAGACTGATCGATCCAACTCAAGCTTTTGTATTTGACAAGGTAACTTCACGAATCTGGCATAAATTATTACCAGAGTCATCGCTACAATTTCCGAAGAAATTGTTCAGATAGGATAATTATGTATAGCATATAGCTGCCATATAAACTGACCGATCTAACGCAAAGTAAGGACTTTTTATATCCTCTTATGCTATAAGAAGTAATTAATGGCTCAGTTCGGAAGTAAACGAACACTTCATACTCCTGCAACTTGCCAAGATCAAAGCCGGAAAATACCTTCAAGTGTAGGCAAAACTGTAAAAATTGTTGCGAAAGAATCCAATGTTCCTTGTCCAACGAAATCTTGAATGAAATGCAATCAAATTGTCCTTAAATAAACAGGAGATCGGAATTCATAATACTAGCGATATGAGATTTAGACTAAGGTATGGACCGATTCCATTCTAAACGATAAAGTATATAGTTTTGGAAAAAACTTGCCTATTATAATTTTATTAAGATATTACATTTTGATTAATCTTTAGGGTTTAAAATCAGCAGAAGTTAACATTTTTTATTGTGCTTGCATGATTAAAGAAATTAAATCAACTTTTCATAAATTAAATTACTTAATTATTATGTGTGAAAAAATAAGTCATTACTTTCACAAACAATCGCTTTACTCTCCCAACTTCTAATAAATAAAGTTTGCACTAAAAAAATAATTTTCATTTATAGTAATGAATGCATGCCATAATTTAAATACACATACATATGTATGTATTATACACTGTGCGAGTGTTATAAAACTTTTTAGATTAACTACCATGTTAAAATTCCATCCTTCAGCATGACAATTAGGGTGTGTGCCGTTGAGCGGTATACTTGTATCTCCATATCTTTGGTAAGTTGCTTATTATGACATTAATTAACATATTTCATTATCAGTTCCCTTTATTTTTGCAGAAGAAGGCACGGAAAATCAATTCCGACGGATGTATGTATGTATAGTAAACCTGCTATAAAACCTTTGTATTAATTTTTATTTCTATGAAATTTTTATTCCTCAAAGAAGAAATTTTAAAAAATTTGCAATACTAGTATTTGTAGAAGAAGAAGAAGTACATATTTGTACGTATGCAAAGAATTCGAATGAACTTTTGTTTCATGATAGCAGTTACTGAAATTAATAATTCGTTCATAAAAATTATTATCTTCTAAGCTCACCTGGTTATGTGGGACATCCACATGTAAAAAGACTTATGGACGCCATTGACTAAGAAATTCATTCACAGCGTGTTTCCCTTCTAGCATTGCGCACTTGAACTACTCGAACAAACAGAGACTAATTGCGTTGTTGAACTGACATGAAAGTGCCCTTCATCTACCAAGCGCTCCAACGACGGAGCGGTGAATTGTCTACTTTGTTTACATAGAGTACACGTTACTTTCTTGGTTGACACAGACACTTTGTACGGAAAGTGCGGCACTGCCAGAACAACTGTACATCACTCTATTCAACGCTAAGTTCACACTTGGCCCAGCAATTGCCGTTACAGCCGCGAGAAGAACCTTCAGAAGCATTCACAACTGCAGTACGCAGCTCAAGTCGATATATTTCATAGGATAAAAGAGAAATACGAATAGAACAGCAAATACGTGTGCAATCAACATAGTTACTGCCTAATCTTAGCTATTATTCAATACCGTTGTTGCTGTGGCAATACATCAAGCTTTTGTGGGACTGTGTTTAATTTTTCACTTCTTCCTCACACACCTAAACACTGAAGCTTTTGTTCTGCCATTGTGTTACGAAAATAACATTTTGCAGCGTCTTCATCCGGAGGCTTGTGCTTGCCACATGCGCTCCAGCGTTTGCTATCTACTCGTCTTGGAATTTATTGATATGCGCGTTACTTGGCCAAATAAGCACAAATACTTATTTTAACGACCGCTCATGATCGCCATAATATAGCAGTCAACAGCCAATTTTCAGCAGCTGGTATCAATATCTAAGACCAAAAGGAAAAAATTTAAAATTTTCAGATACTGTAACAACTACCAATAGATACATAAGTTCAGTCGTAATGTTTACTTTTCAATTCATCTCTATTAAGTCCTTCTGTATCATCCTAGGTCTAATATTTATGTCTCTAGCGTAGTTGTTCATTGAGTGGAGTCTGATGATGAAGGAGTGCAGGACGAAATATCTCCTGTCATCAAACAAACAATCTTCGCACTCGTGACTCGGCCACATCACTGTTGACAGTCTTAACTTAGAAGTTGTAGATAATTTCGTCTATCTTGGAACCAGCATCAACACCAACAACAATGTCAGCCTCGAAATCCAACGCAGAATATCTCTTACCAACAGGTGCTACTTCGGAATAAGTAGGCAATTGAGAAGCAAAGTCCTTTCTCGGCGAACAAAAACCAAACTCTATATGTCACTGAATAAGATATACGACGCCATTGACATAGTTCATCGAATTAAAAGATAGCGGCAACGCTGGCTAGGTCATGTTGTCAGAATAGACGAAAACAGTCTGAAAGTATTCGTACTGCATCGAAACAGAGGAAGAGGAAGACCCACTCCGTTGGAAGGACCTGGTGGAGAAGGACCTGGCTTCGCTTGGAATCTCCAATTGGCGCCACCTTGCGAAAAGAAAAAACGACTGGCGCGCTGTTTTTAATTCGACTATAACCGCGTAAACGGTTTCCACGCCAGTAAAGAAGAAGAAGTGGGGTCAATCCCATTTTTTTTTTTTCACAATTTTCTAGTAGTTTAATTTAGAAGTTATGCCTCTTTTAATGGCTTTTGCCATTTACGTATATTGCAGCATCAATCATCAAATCAAGGAAAACTGTTTGTTCTGGAGGTAGCAGCTACTCGTTGTCGTCGTAGTTGTGTTTAGGAACCATGCGCCCCTCTAACGGAATTCGTCAGTGAGTCAAGGTGGTGTCAATGCCACAAGCATGATCAAAATTTGCCGGTTTTTATACTATATAGTTGTGACTCTGTGGTTACAGCTAGGTTAAGTAAAATGTTGGCCTCGAAATATCTTCATGTCGAAAATGCCTTTGGCAGATGGATTGCCTCGAAGGAAAAAAGAAACAAATGTCGGAAACTCGAGCGCCGCATAGTGGATAAAATGTAGCCCATCTATTGTCGTGTGCACATGAATTTGTGTATAGAGGTTGGAAAACACGTGGTGTTGAGTTGTTGTTGTTCGATGGGTACCATTTTTAAACCTGGCCTACCATAGTAAATCATATTATTTGCAAAATTTGTTTTTTTTTTTATTCAACACAGTTCCTTTCAAGGGTGAAACACTGATTATAGCGACCCTTCAACTTTTCGATACAATTTTTATACTCTTGTAACGTGTTGCAGCAGAGTGTAATAGTTTTGTTCACCTAACGGTTGTTTGTATCACCTAAAGCTATTAGAGTTTGATATAAGGTTATATATGCCTGTGTATGGTAAATGATCGGGATGAAGAGACGAGTTCATATCCGGGTGATTGCGCATAGGAAACACTAAAAAAAATTGTGTGCACACAAGTGTATAAATGAATGATATTTTATTATTGAGTTTTTTCGATTAACATAATATGGTTTGTCAACAAAAGTGGAAAAAATTAATACAATAATAGAGAGTTACATCAATAGCTGCATCATAACTTATTCCTTACGTATTTACTATTCCTAACTGTGTGAAGAGTTTCACGAACGAACAGACTTAATCACAGCCTAATACTCAATTGTACTTTTTATATATTCTGGAAGAGGAAAAATATTTAGTAATTTGCATTAAATAAGATTATTTGTATACTCTTGCATCATGATGGTACAGAGTATAATAGTTTCGTTCTCCTAACAGTTGTTTGTATCGCCCAAAAGTTATACTTGTAGAGATACACATATACATATGTACATAGTATAGTATATACAAATGCTCAGGATAACTGAACGATTTGAAATCTGAGTGACTGTTCATTTTTCCGTTTATATCAAAGGAGCACCATTGCCTAAAGTTTGTCAAAGAGGGTGTCACTGAAAATCGTACAGCCGACTAATGATTTGAAAAATTCGGTTATTCTTCGAATTCAAATCAAGAAATTGGAACGTACTGATTTTAATCGGTTTATATTTTGTATTAAAGTGTTCATTGCAGCAATTTTTTCATAATTATAGTTATAAAATTTTTGTAAAATGAAGCAAACGACTATTGATATGCGTGAACTGGCAATTAATCATTTTTCTTCTTTACTGGCGTAGACACCGCTTATGCGATTATAGCCGAGTCAACAACAGCGCGCCAGTCGTTTCATTACAAAAACGGTAAATCGTATGAAGAAATAGCCAAAATAATAAATCGGTGTCGAAGTACTATTCAGTATATTATTGCAAGATATAAAAATGAAAAACGGGTGGCAAATAAGATAAAAAAATCAAAAAAGAAGAAGCTGACTGCGACTGACGGACGATGGATCATAAGGAGAACCCAACCATTTGCGCTTCTAAAATTGCCACAGATCTTAAATTTTACTTAAAAAAGGAAGTAAGTGATTCCACGGCAGAGTGGCACGCAACAAGCCTTTAATTAAAAAGCATAATCGAAAGATTCGACTTGAATTTGCAAGGACCTATCTTAAGCAGCCTGCTGGGTTCTGGAATGATGTTAAATTCACGGATGAGTCTAAGTTTAACAATTTTATGTCCGATGGAAAAGTAAATGTGTGGAGAAAACCCACTCTCCTAAAAATTTGCGACCGACAGACAAGCATGGAGGAGGTTCAGTCATGGTATGGGGATGCATGCCCTCCTTTGGCGTGGGAAATTTGGTGTTCATCGATGGTTGTATGGATCAGTGGGAATATCTGAATGTACTTAAGGAAAATCTTAAGCAGAGCGCTGAAAAAGTGGGTATTGCAAGTACATTTAAGCTGTACGCTGACAACGACCCAAAGCATACAGCACGTTCGGCACGAATGTGGGCGCTCTATAATTGTCAAAAAGTGCTGAAATCTCCAGCTAGTCTCCAGATTTTAACGTCATTGAACACGTATGGAATCATTTGGACCAAAAAATAAGGGCTCTGCCAATTTCGAACATTTCTGCCTTAAAAAAAGCGCTTCAAAGTGAAAGGAGTAAAATATCCCTAGATCATTGTAAGAAGTTGGTTTATTCAATGCCCAAACGTCTAAAAGCTGCTGAAACTAATAAAGGTTTTCCAACTAAATATTAAATATTAGTTTTCAGCAATGATATTAATTTTTCGTATAATTTTTTACATTTAAAATGAAAAAAGATGCACTGTACGATTTTTACTGACTGAATATTACTTAGCCAAAATTATTAAAATAAGCTGTTATTTGTTATTTCTATTAAATATTTTTAAGTTTTGTGAAGAAATATATTTAAGTTTTTATATAAAACGCCTAATAGTAGATTTAATTGAAATTATCTGAAGTAGTTAGGAACTGGACACTAAAATACTTAAAAAGGGTGCCTGTACGATTTTCAATGACACTCACTGTATATACAAATGCTCAGGATGACTAAACGATTTGAAATCTGAGTGACTGTCCGTTGGTCCGTTCAGGCGTCAGAGACATTAAATTTCACATCCAGGATGGCATGAGATAGCTTTATCCAAAATCAAAATTAGACGACGGCATAGCACCGCCTACTCTTAGGTAAAATCACCAGTTTCAACCGTATTCGGCCAATAACATTATTTTCCTGTTAATTTGTTACAGTGAGGAAAAGGGAGAATTCGATGAAACCACGCCTACTTCCCACATAACAAAATTTAAAATGTCATATGATTCTTTCCCACTTCTGCATGTAAAGCATCAATTAATATAACGGGATAAAACTTTGCACAAAATAGTTCCTTTGAAGTGTGCCAAGTCCGTAGGTACCTTAATATTTGGACCTAGTACCTATGGTTAAATTGTTACCGAAAATATCGGAAAAGTGTGTGAGATATGTAACTAAAATTCCAAGATAATCCTTTCCTGAGGATAGTATGTCACATGTCAAACATCTGTTGAATCGGGTCAATACCCCCGTAAAACCTAATATAAAGATGTTCTAACTTCCAGGTGATATAAGAGAAGAAGAAATTGTTTTTAACAAATAAAAAAGAATAGTGTGCCTAGAATGGATAGAATCGAGTGAAAATCATAATCTTCCAATATTCGGCTGTATTTACTCCATGTAAACATTACCTGTGATATTACCCATTGGTGTATGATCCTTAGAGCGTTGGTCATCACGTTACTGATTGTGTCTAGGGATTTCCCCGTCACTAGTTTATGGTAGACATATCGTCTGCATAGGATGTGAGTTTGGGTGCTTTTCTTCTAAATTTTTTAGGAAGTTCATTAGCGAATGGAGAGTGTCCAAGAGAATCCAACTTTATTAAAAATTTAAGACATTTACAGGATAGAATTCTGTTGAGTTCTGTAGAGAATAGCCGATATTAACTTTCTGGATATGGAGATTTTGTATTGGATTTCATTATTAATTTATTCTGTTAAAATTGAAGTAGTAAAGACTATAACATATGTATATGTATGTATATGCCTCTTCAAATCTCCAAATTTGTTAGCAACTACCTAGAATGTCAAAATTTCTAAATACCTATTTAATCAAACCACAAGCGGTTGGAAGTTGACGAGTCAAGGCGGTTAAGTGACCAAATATGGACAGCGCTCTTTTTATTGCCATGGTCTTTTGAGAGACACAACTCACACAGCTTTTTGCCAGTCGTTTTATTACGTTCGTTTTTCTGACGCCGCCGAAAAACCATAATGGCATTCAATTTGGCAATAAATGGCGCCATTGTTATTGTTAGTACGAAAAATTTCAATATGATTTTGGTAAAGTAGCAACTGAATCACTCACTCTGTCTCGGAGAGCGTGGAGACGCTGGTGGTTATTATGTGTTCGAAAAAACAGAAATTATAATAATTACGCGGAAAAGCGGTCGAAAATTGCGCAAAAATACATTGCAACTTGGTGCAATAGCAGCTGCTGCAATAAGTGTTGCTTTGCTTTGTGTATTGTTGAGTTGCTGCTGTAATTCAATTTGCGCGCCGGCTACGTCGTCTAAGCACTAACAATAATCCATGACGATATCACTACACTACGCTAACGGCAAATAAGAAACAGCAGTTATGTGCTGACGTCCCGAACGTTACGTGGAACAATAGCGCTGCCATCAATGGCTTCAATGTGGGTGCAAATGCTCGCAGCTATTGTTGCTCAATTTGTGAAAATTAAATTTTCATATTTGATAAATTTAAGCAGACAGCATTTGCTTAATAAAATCATGTAGCTAGCGGCAAATCGAGTAAGTATCACAATGGTGCATGCCGCAGCAGAGTCACGGAGTGGCGTAAGAGGTAGAGGTGCAGGGCATTCGGATCAACTTGATGTACAGGGTGGGCCAAAAGAAACCAAGGGGTGTAAAAGTTTAATAACTTTTTCGTTAATTAATTTTTTTATTTTTTCTTTCAGATTATATAGACAACACTTGGAGAATTTATAATGGAGAGGTACACAACGTCTAAATTTTGCAGTTAAATTTCAAGAGTTGGCCAGATATGAAATCAACTTTATTAAAAATTTGATTATGAGTGATGAAGCTCATTTTCATTTGAATGGCTTTGTTAATAAGCAGAACTGTAGGTTCTGGGGTTCTCAAAATCCAAGAGCCATTCATCAACGCCAATTACACCCCATCAGTTGTACAGTGTGGTGTGGGATCACATCTGAAAATGTCATTGGGTCTGACTTCTTCGAGAATGAAGATGGAAGTGCTGTAACCGTAAATGGAGAGCGGTATCGGTTTATGATAGAAAATTTTTTACGTCCTGCTCTTTAAAACAGACCTGGTATGTGGTTTCAGCAGGACGGAGCTACTGCCCATACTGCCCGAGACACAATGGCACTTTTAAGTCAAATTTTTTTTACACCCCTTGGTTTCTTTTGGCCCACCCTGTACTATTTTTCGTACCTTTTCTTCAATAGTTACGAGTTTTTTAATGTCGCCTTTTATTTGGGTTTCAAGTTATTGGCATGCTTTCCTCTGTACATTTAATAAATGACACAAATTTAATGAATTAATTTAATATGTTTAGTAAATAACACATAAGGTTTATATAAATTAAAATATTTTGCAAAATAGTCACCTATCGGTTTAGTAATCGACTTTAGATGCTCCAGCCATTGCATAATAAGTGTAGCATGGGTTCAATCGAAACATTTGGCTTTGCGTGCCCATGCAGCGCCGTATTAAAAGGCTCAGTTTTCTGCATGTAAAAGGATTGTTGTCAACTTTTTCAATCCAATCCATTTTCTCTCTTTTCCCAAAATTGTAAGGTAGTGCCACCTTTATGGGATACTCGCCCATAGCGAGTGTTTTGAAGAAGATCTCATTTCAATTATTAACCAATTTGTCCACGTTAGTTCGTCTTTAAAAAGTATATACATATATAAACTAACTAACTAGTTATGTTCATCACTTACTTTTAAAATGCTGTAAACTTTTGAATCCATTTTATCGGAATTGTTTTTTAAATATGTTCGTTACCAAAAATTCATTTAATCCTGTTAGAGATCTCCTGACACTCAAATACTTAATGTAACGATTTCCGGTCTTATCATTGACTATTGTTATCAGGTATATCAGTTGGCTTTCAGTCATTATGAATCTATGTAATATTTCAACTCTGACAACTATAATTTGAAATGTGTTAGGTAGTATAATATAAATTTCCCAATATTTAATTTAGGACTCAAATAATTATGTTTTGAAAGGTATCGAGGTAATTCGTTAAATATTCGTTGACAGTAACTAAAGCCAAAATTCAGCTAATGTGGGACCATAGCCAAGTTCATTGCCAAGTCAGCAAAAAGGCAGTAGCCGCCCACAAAAAAATACTTACTTACATAAACATACATACATACTGCAGGATAACAGTTGACTTTTTAACTTAGCTGTGCACATTTCTCAATCACCTGGCTAAACTGGCGTTTAACTCACTGTCTCTACTCGCAAAGATCGAGCCATTTTGATCGTTGACTGGCAGAAATTAATCAAAAGCGCCATTAAATGCTGAAAACCAGTCAGCGCTCACTCTTTCTGCTTGTGTCGACTGGAGGCAAACGTAATGTTTTTAAATAAGTGACTGAAGTCTCACCTTCCAGGCTCTTGTTTGTTGTTCAGCTAACAATTTACTCTAAATGTATCATACCACTGAATTACCAGTCTGCCGCATGACGCTTAGGTAACAGTTTTTCCACAGTAACAGCGTATACGTCATTTCTAGCCATTTTAATTGCATATTACTTAAGTTTCACCTTTTTACTTATGGTTAACACCCGCTGCACTTGTCTTGGTTTTTGAATCATTCTGCAGCGCACTATGCAACACCGTCTAGTTACGTGTGCGCATGCGCTTATACGAAACTAATTACTACCGCAATCATTCCACAACACCTCTGTACTATGGTATATTTATTATGATTATTTAATTTTTTTAGTTAGGGATAAAAAAGATATTTCCATTTTCCGATTAAAATCGCTGTAATGAATATATTTATGAGAAGTTGAACAGCACAATTTTAAAGTATTACGCTGAAAATGACAGCAATAAATAACGATAAAGCTTTAAGAGGAAATGTAGGGAAATCTCGCGGTAAATTTTCATACTCTTGCAGCCAGTTGATACAGATTATCAGGTTGTACACTCTTCATATGAACGTATGTGAAGATTCATTTCAATCTGTCATTTAATTTGTTTGTTTACAAGCCCTTTAGTGTCGCCATATCACAGTATTTTTTTACAATGCAGTGATAGAATTCTTCTTTTTGGAAGGTGTAGCACCAAAAGGAATTCAATTTTAACAGTAGAAAGATGGGTTGCTGAATTTAAACGTGGTCGTACAAGCCTTGAAGACGATCCACGTGACAGACGTCCAAAAAGCGTATCAACACCAGAAATCATAGCTAAAATACACGATTTCGGGTTTGGAAGATTTGGTCGATTGACTGAGCGTTTTAAAAAGGTAAAAGTGGATTTTGTGTCAATTCATTCATATGGATGAGACTTGGGTCTATCAATCAAAAAAAGAGGCTAAAGAGTGGTGTGAACCTGGCTGTTCGGCTTCGAAACGAGTTTGTGTCCGGAAATCGGCCAAGAAGGTTATGGCAACAGTTTTTTGGGTTGCGAGAGGAATTTTAATTGTTGATTACTAGCAAACTGGTGAAACAATAATTTCTGAATATTATTGCAACCTTTTGGACCAGTTGACGGAAAAAATTTATGAAAAACGACCCGGTTTGCAGGAGAAAAAATCCTTTTCCATCAAGACAACGCGGTGTAATACTTTTGCTCACCTAACGTTTGTACTATCACGTAAAACTAAGCGAGTTAGATGTAGAGTTACATATGTATACTTATATAAATGATCAGGGAGACGAGAAAAGTTGAAATCTGGTTGTAACCTGAGTAAAAATTGAGATACCTTAATGAAACTTTAATGAAATAATCGTATGTGGGTCCCTTAATGCAAAAAATACGAGATCGTAGATGAGCGTAATCGGATCACTGCCACGCCCACAAATCGCCATTAACCGAAAACATGTAAAGTGCCATAGCTAAGCACTAAATTAAGGTATAAAGTTGTAATTTGGTACAAAGCATCCACGTAGCAAAAGACACATATGAGCAAAGTTTTTTTGAAAAGTGAGCGTAACCCGCCTTATAACAAGTTTAATGTACATATCGTCTAAACCGCTTAAGCTACAACAGCCAAACTTGCTGAGCACAAATATTATAAGAACTTCTACTTTCACACTATGGGTCAAATGAATGGTTTTTGAGGCAAGAAATCACAGGAAGCAGCTAGAGCTTCAAAATTTAGTACAGGTGACTACGATGGTCATCTTACTCTTCGATAAAAATCTCAAGTCGATCCGCCCTAACCACGCCCACTTTTAGTAAATATATTGTTTACCACGTTAAAATTATTATAATGCCCACTTGCATTGACCGGAAAAGTAAGCTTAGCGGTGGGAGAGTTAATAGAAAAGACGGTCCTTGGGTAATGGAGCATTCTGCTAGAAATAACATTTATTTACTAATAAAATTATTAACATAAAACCATGAAATTAAATAAGTCTTCTTTTGCTAGTGATCGGCTTACAAATTAATTTATGCTTCCAATGCCATCAAGATTTAATTCCACTAAAAAGAGAACATTAAATTTTATAAAAGTTAGTATATTATAAATAACTCTTACTTCAAAATTGTCCCCTGTTTCATCAACTTCTAACTCTATATTAAAAAGATTTGGGATAGCATTTGACGTAGTCGGCAGTTGATATTCAGGAACATCTGGAATCTTTAAAATAGAAATAACTTCTCTTGGAAGTTGCAAATTTTTTTGCTGAATGACGGTTCTTTAGACAAATACTGGATAAGAATGGGTCAGAAGAATCCATGGCTCTGTTAAAAACATCAGATATATTGTGTTCTCTAGAGTTTTTTCGTGTATGCTCAATGCGATCCTTTTTATAAAATTTGTTTCTCGCCTCAGAAACTTTCTCCAGCGCATCCAAGAGGCACGATTGAGGCTTGTACTATTTGTGAAGAATGTGCTAAAATTTTATGCAACGTAGCTGACATTGGGTACCATTCGTAATATTGAAAATATATTTCGGCAGTTCTATAACAAAAACTCTTCAAGTTTTCGACACCCAACTCAAAATTACAAGAAATTGCAATTAGTATGACTTGTAAGTGTTTTAAAAACTCGATGTTAACGTCTATTATTGAAGCAAATAATTCCAGATTTGAAAATGTTTTCGCGCCGTATTGCCGTCGTTTGTTGATCCACTTCCGTTACTTTTCGGCTTATGGACATTAAGACCCATTTTCTCCCAGAATTGTTGTTGAATTTCACTTTTTCTTTGTTGCATTAGTAATTTGTCCTCAGCATTTCGAATTTGCCATTTTTTAATATGAAGTCTATATGAAAGATTCAGAACAAATTCTAGGCATCGAATACAAGCGTGTGATGGGCTTATGCCATATTTTAATGAATTTGGTTTTGGCTGAAACACTAATGAGCTTAAATCTTTCATTGACAAAAACTACTTCGGATTTCCACCATACATTGGGCACGACTGAGAAGACTTTGTTTCCGTAAGTACGTTCAAAACTTTTCCATCAATTAAAGTCATTATAAATTCATATTTTACTGATATTTTTCTACCATTTAAAAAATATTCTAAGTGCTCAAGGTTTTTTATTTGCATATCCAGATTGTTTTTTTTCTTTCAAAATATGTTCCTTTGTTTCCTTGGGGTATTGCTGCTGAATATTTGTTTAAAAGAACTTTGTCCTGTGGAACCGTCGAAACCATAACTTAAAACCAATCTGACATCACTCAGCTCATCTATTTGCATCAAAACTTCTTCTTGGTATGACAAAATTCTTGTTGCAGTATGGTTAACCAAGCCCTGCAGAGGAATTTGTGCTGATGATTCCGTTACCGATAGTCCCGAATGTTTATGTACTGTTGCTTTGTTAAATTATTTTCTATAAAAATAGTAATGCTTCCTCGGGGGATAGTGGTAATGGTTTTTTGTCATTGGAGGTTGAAGTTTTTCTCATTTTTGAGGCCCTAGATGGAGATGAAGCTGTTTCCTTTAAAACAAAGTTTAAATCATTTGCTTTTGATGCATAAGCTGATATTGAAGCAGCATGAACCAATAATTTGGTGTCGTGACCCTGTACGGACGATACTTCGGAAGCAAGTTTTCGTTTTTGCCTCGCACTTCCCTCGCTGTATCCAAAATGAGGGCGACCTCTTTTGTTTGCGACATCACTCTCAGAAACTTTCGTTGTTCTCAAATCTCTTCGCACATCTTTGGTTCTTGTTCCACTTTTGGGTAGCATTTGCATAAAAATTGTTAATTTTCTTTTTGATTGATGCCATACATTCGTCATCCACACTTCTATTAAATTTCTTGAAAATCCAGTTGGCAACAATCGTAGCATTTCGGTTATTATCTAACCAAAATTTAACTACATCCGTATTTTTTATTTTTACGCAATCTTAAAAGGAAAATATAAATAATTTAGAACAGTTGGGCTGCAGTTGGCTGCAGTTGAAATTACAACCACATGAAAGTACACATCATTACCTTTCTCCACATATATATTGTTCAACAAATACGTCCCAATAAACAAAGTACTACTCCAAGAAACACGAGGTCAATAACCAAAACTCCACAGTAAATACGACACACTTTGATGCAACAAAAAATTTACAACAACAACAATTTTTATGAAACTTATTAATAACAACATTTTTTTTTACATACCTGAATTAATATTTTCCATTTTATAAAAATTGTATACAATTATAATATTTTGTTAAACAATGTATTAAATGTTAGGCACTATAAAGGTGAATGTCAGAAAACAAAACAAACCAAAAAAAACTACAACTTTGACAGCTTGGCTTTAAGACATGGGTTGCCACCTGACTCTAATTTTTGTATTTTTGGGTATTTCAAAATGTTTATTACAAAATGCCATTATCCCTTTTTTGAAATAGTACACTTTAAGAATTGATTTTTTGCCTCAAAAACCATTCATTTGACCTATAGTGGTACAGTATGAAAATGAATGAAATGGAAGAATAACCCCGCTCACTCCCCATATAACGGTACTGTTAAAACCTATGGAAGTGAAAATTACTTAACTATGCTAAACTAATTAACAAGACCTTCAACCGAGTAAAGATGGCTTCAGATTTTGGTAAAGAGTTTTAGGAAAAACAGATTAAACAGAAGTAAGCTGGTTAGTCTTCATATATTTGATTAAACTCAACCTAAAGTCAATTAAAATAATATTATACAGTTTGGCAAATCTGAAAAAGTCAAGCAAAGGATCGGAAAACATAATGTAATGCATATGCGTATAAGACCAAAGACAAAACCAATTTCCCTCATATTTAGCGCTAAGCCACATTTTTTAGAAAAATTTTTCATGTAGCGTGGCAGAAGTTTCATTGGTTCCATAAATTTCATATATTGTGACAAAAAAGGTCCCGGAAATTACAATTTAAATTCCCCAGGTAAATGATATTTCAAAAAGATGTACTTCGCGAAGTTGGTAGGACTGTCCTTAATTACTATGCCAAATATGAGCGCGAACTGTCAACCAGTTTGTTTACGGCAGCTGCTTCCGTACACCTCAGTAGTGCGTTGCGATTTTTACAATGGAGAAAAATATTGACCAAAGAATTTGTCTCAAATTTTGTATTTCAATCCAAATTTCATCTGCGGAATTGTTGTGGATGTCAGAAATAGATAACGGTGATTCAAAAGCAGAAGTCTACGAGTGGTACAAAGCCTGTACGACTTTCGACCTCTTCAACTGATGAAAATATTAAAAAAGTGAAGGATATGGCGATCGACATCTCTCGCGTCCATTCGAATAATTTTGGTGGATATTTTGGGTATGAAACGCGTTCATTCTCGCCTCGTCCCGATAAAGTTGATTTTTTTAAATAGTACGATTGTTACCGAGTTTTAAGTCAAAAACGCATTGAATACGGTCGATCAACCACAGTATTAACCAGGGGCCGAATCGTTACATCCGTGTACAGATCGGCAAACATACGAAAGAATATTACGAGATAGGTCAATCGTATACGTCGATTGGCATTGTGACATACGAATTTGATCATATTTTTAGATCACAATAGAAGTGGAACTGTCAAAACTGTTGCAAATTTTCAAAAAGCGAACAAAAACTAATTAATTATCAAAATGGATTCGACTTTGTTTTTGTAGTGAAAGTGATGGTGATCAAAAACTAGTGCGGAGATAGCTAAGAGATCGTAGCAAAAGCGTGGGTATAAAAACAAAACCAAATTATGAAACCTCATTAACAACATTTTCTTTGTAGATTTATCGTTAAACAAAGCATTGGAATCTTAAAAGGACGGTGGAGAGTTTAGGATATGGCAAGAGAGGAAGGTATCATCCTACAAAAGTGGCAAAATTTGCTAACGTTCGTGCGAAATTACATAATATCTGCATACAATTTAAAATAAGTTATGACCCTCAAAATTGCGATTATGATCACACACAAGATATAGACACCGGGTTAGCGCACCGCTTACTCGTAATCGGAAAAAAGAAAATAGACAAAATAAAGTATTTTTTATTAAATTTACTTTGAAAATGCATGCGTCTTTAACCTTGTAAATATTTTTTTAATGTTAACTGAAATGCAAAAATTTTGTTCATACAAATAATTTTTTCTTATTTTTTAATGAGGTATTCCATTCATCGGTTACTTGTGTTTGTTTTTTATTAAAAAAAAGGATATAAAATTAAAAAAAAAAATGTACTCACATTTTGTCTTTGAGTGACGAGTATTTTTCATTCAAATGACATTTTTAACGAACGGATACATTTACTCGTACATATATACTCGTTTACGTCATCTTGACAGATTACGATAGAAGCGTTACGATCACGTATGACACAATACGAAATACAGACTTTTACCTGACGAGTGGTACATTCACGGATGCAAGGATTCGACCCCATATTTGGCTCCGAGTGATTCTTTCTTGTTCTTCAATCTGAAATTGTCGCTGCGTGAAGCCCGTTTTCAGTCGATCGAAAAGATAGGTCAAAATTTCACCCGATTTTATTAATTTTATTCACAAATGTACTTTGTTATTAAGAAAAACACGTGTTTTTAATTTCGTTAAGATAATCCACACTTTGGCCGATATATCGAGTATAAAATATAAGGGAACTAAGGAAATCATTGATTCAATGCACGGATATATTGTTATCAGATAAGGATTTCCTCTGAGTTTATATAATATATCTCACAAACTGTGCTATATTTTCGAACAAAAAATCGCATTTGGAACTGGTTTCCATGTATTCGGCGTCTGGTTGGTTGGACAGTTTTGCTCCGATTTGGATAACTTTTAATCTTAAGCTGTCACATTTTAAAGTTAGTATTCGTACAAAGTTCTATCACGGTACATTTAAATGCAGGAAAATGGAATAATCATATGGAACTTAAAATTGTGCTTTGTGAGAAGTGAGCGTGGTTCTTGTTCGTTTTAGCACAAAGGGAAATACTCAAAGGAGATTATTAGTGCAAAATTGTATTCCGTTATATTAATTTATTCGTGATTTGTATGTTAGAAAATGAACGAATCGAATAAAATTTAAAATTGGGTTATATAGGAAGTAGGCGTTGTTACACACTGTGAAATGAAAATGTTAGAAGAATGTAATGTACCGAATTTGGTTGAAATCGGTTTAGCAGGTCCTGAGATATGTGATTTTACCTAAAAGTGACCACTCCCATTGTCCAATTTTTACACTGGCTCATTTGATGCCCTCTCATACCATCTCGCGGGTAAAATTTAATGCCTCTACACTCATGTACATAGATGTCGCGAGGTTTTCTGAATATTTTTCCATTATGTTCTTGGACAGTCCCTAGTGACCTCCATGGTAGCGAACACTTTCCTTTTATGCTAAAAATTGAATTTCACCCAGACACGTCCCTACCAAAGTTCAAATCCATTTTCTAACAAATAAAGCTATTTCGAACAAGAATATCGAAATCCAAGCAATTTGATATATATGTATGTATGTATAACCATACACTGACCGACATATTCGGTATAAGGTAAAAACGAAAATTTTATGTAATATATAAGAGTTGGAGTAGTATCGACCCGATTTTATATATTTTGATTAATACCACATGCTATTAACATGCCACCTACTAAAAGCCATATGAAAATCATAATGTTAGTTAAATAGAGGCTTTATCAAGTTTTCGTTCAAATTTATCTATTTTAGGCACAAAGACACATCTTTAGGAGTAAAATACGCTCTCTCATTTTTATAGACATAACTCACATATGGGCCAATATATGCGGTACAAAGTAACCTAAAATTTCGAAAATCTTTATATTATGTATATGTATAAGTGCTAATGGAAGTATTGGCCCGATCCAACCTATTTTTGACATGTGGACGTACCATTGTCATTGAAGGATTATTCTTGAATTTCAATTATATAGTATATCTCGTATATTGACCAATATTTTCGGTTAAAAGTCAACTATGGAATATGGTATCTACATATTCGGTACCTAGGGACTTAAGCAGTTTTGGTTGAATGGGGACAAGTTTTGGTCATAAGATGGCATACATACAAGGATACGATATTTGTAACACCCAAAAAAGGACCGTCGTAGGCTCTACAAAGTATATATATGTATAAATGATCATACAAAGTGAATAATCGAAATAAAGTATCACGAAATTTAGCACATTAGTACAATTTCTGAATATATTTCTCAGTTTGGCTATAGCTTATGTTGTTAACTGACTGATCGAACTAAAAATATTTTTATAGCCTTTACAGCCGAAGGTAACGATTTTCCTTTTTTGAGCAAAGCATGTCTAACTTACATAATTGTAAACTTATAGTTATAGATCTTTAGTTGGCAAATTTAAACACAATATTTTTAAAACCCACTATTTCATTGAAATAACTCATATATTGGCCAATATATGCAGTATATAGTCACCCGGAAGTTCGAAAATCTTTATATTAGGTACCTGGGGGATCAGGGAAGTATTGCTCCCATTCAACCCTTTTTTTATACATCGAGATATTATTATCAGGAAAGGGTTCTCTCAGAATTTCTATTGTATATTTAACATTTTGACCGATATTTTAGTTAAAAGTTAACCAAAACATAAGATGACATACTTCAAAATAATTATTACTGCAAAAGTTTATCCCGTTATATTAATCACTTCTTAATTTGTGTACTGGAAAGTAAAACAAACAAATAGAACATAAAATTGTGTTATAGGGAAAGTAGGCGTGGTTGTAATCCGATTTCATCCATTTACGCACTGTGATAGAGGATAATGAGAATAATGTCACATACTAAATTTAGTCGAAATCGGTCAATCGGGTCCCGAGATATGTGATTTCATCAAAAAGTGGGTGGTGCCACATCCATACCTATTGAATTTATATGCGGATTAAATTCAGCCGAAAGTTCGAAAATCTTTGTTATAAGTATGTGAGGGTTAAAAGAAGTATTGATCCAATTCAACTCATTATTAACACGCAGACATATTATTATCTGGAAAGATTTTTCTCTGAATTTCATTTTTATATTTCACACAATTCGATATTTTCTATGAGAAGTCAACTATGGGAAACGGGGTCCGTATATTCGGTACCTAGGGGGTTGAGCAGTTGTGGTTCGATTCGGACAATTTTGGGTTATAAGGTGGCATACTTACTTTTATTTCGTTATACCACATTTATAGCTTTTTGATTTGTGTACCGGAAAGTAAAAGAATCAAAAGAATTTTAAATTGGGTTATATTGGTAGGAGGCGTGTGTGTAGTTTTATTCGACCCATATTCACACTGTAACGTAAAAATAATGTCATGCACGGAATTTTTTTTAAATATGTTTAGTAGGCCCCGATGTATTCGTATGTGATTTGTAAGTGATATCACCTAAAAGAGGGCGGTGCCACAATCATTGTAAAATTTTTCCCTTGTTCATATAAAACTCTCTAAACATTGAAAAGGAACTCTTCCTGCCAAAATTGCAACAGTCTGGGTATTGGAGCATACGAATTAACGTAAATTGAACAGCGATTACATCAAGCTTTAACTTTTGCCTCGTTATGAGATATTCTATTATCTCACCCTGGACTGTGATCCATTTACACCGAAAGTGGTCACCCGAATTCAAAGCATAGAAAGACGCAACATTCAGATGGTAATGTTAGGCGTTTTTCATTTCGCATTGAATAATTCTCGTCGACAATTTCCAAAATTCGTTCTCCATCTGAAGAAATAAAAAATTACAATGAAGAAGTAGTCGACAAGGCTGAGATGAACTATTTAAACTAAATGCAATTATACCTGGAAAAGGGTGCCGACAAGCTTACACGCCGCTATAATCGTTTGTCCGTCTTCGATGGCCTTTAACCTAAAACAAAAATTACGTTATTATGGATTTTAGTTATGGCACTTTTCGACGTCTTGTGGAGGCGCCATACATGTGTTTATAACCCTATTTCAAACTCGATTATTTTACGGCGATACAAACAACCGTTAGGTAAGCAAAACTATTATACTCTGTAGCAACATTTATAAAAATGAGAAAATACCTGCTTTCCAAAACCATAATATAGCTTACAGTCTATAGCTTTATATAGCTTTGTCTCAATTGTCGTAAAACGGAAAAGAGTAGAAGAGCGCTAATTCTATATAAACGCCCACAAGGTCCATTTTTCAGCGGTAGGTTATCAGTAGTTGTATAGATCACTTATGTCCGCAACATCAATTAATTAGATATGAAAAAGGGATTAGTAAAATGTGGATTTTTGGGTAAATACGCAAATGGAATTTAAAATTTTGTTATATGAGAAGTAGGAGTGCCGATTTCTCATTGTGACATAAAGATCTGAGTATAATTTTAAAATTGGTCGAGTGGTTCGTAAGATGTGAAATTTTACCTAAAAGAAGACAGGGGCTCACCCATCCTTGAATTCATCCAATTGCACCAGAATTCATCTAAATTGCTGGTTTAGTCATATTCATTTACAGATTTTTCCTTTTCGCCATTTTATCAATTTTTATTCCGATTTTGCCCAAATGCAATACAAACCTTTCTGCAGGGGCGAGACCAAGTCTACAATAACATAAATATAATTTTTTCTAAAGAGTAATTTAAAATGAAATTAATGAATAATTCAGTATTTGCAATATTTCAATATAGTATTCTAGTTTTTGAGAGAACTTTAATTTTTTCAAAAGATTTGATGTTTCGTTGAGGACATATGAGATCTTCAATGCAATTATCCGTTAAATCGCTCCATTTGAGAATCAAATTCTTACTTTCTCTTTCGGTATGTAATAAAGGAAAACAAAGTTCAAATTAAGGAGGTACAAGTGTATTAAAATAAAACTTTTCAAAACTACATGGGGCAAAGGCAGACGTGTTTTTCAATATTAAACGATTTTTCTACCACCAAAAACGATTATAACATTCAGCTTTCAACATACCTATGTCAGTAACAAATGTGACAGTTGTAAGCCAGTCACAGTTGATTTAGATATTTTAACCAGTTACTTCACTCAAGGGGTAATTGCAATGCAATGTAACGAAAGTCCAGTGGCACACAACCTCTCTTGTGGTATTTCTTTCATTTGTCATATATTTCACAACTCAGCACTTGCAATTCATTTTGTCGTCAGGCATACTTGTTTTTGTGCCGTCTCTCTTACAATTTTTAATTTGCTGCTTTTTTACCTTATCTACGCTATTGCCGCGCTCAAATGAGCAGAAATATTTACCCCATTGTCAGGCTAAGCAATGACGCAGCAACAACGGCCGCTATAAACAACGCATTTGCTAACCGTTTTTTAGGACAAATATGCCAAGCAACTTTCTTTGGAAAAGCCCCCAAATAACTAGAAATGCAATGGAAAATTGCTTCCCATTGGTGTCTCAAATTGGGCTGGGTATCTAATTTCAACATTTGAAATACACATGAACAACAAAGTGTGATTTCTCAATTATAAACGAAACGATGGTGTAAAATTAATAACAGCAACCGAATAGAAATCAATATAAAATTTTTAAATATAAAATAATAGCTTATTACCAAGAAGGTTGTAAGCCAAAGACGTAAGCAACGAATTCCTGGGCCAAAAAAATTTGTGCCCATTTACTTCCGCGAATTCAGATGCCAAGTAAGAATTTTGAGCTCAGACGGCTATGAGCGAAAATAAATGAGTGCTACTTTTGCCATACAATAAACTTTTATCATTCACCGTTATTTAATAAATACTTTTTACATTGTATTTAAAAAATTAACATTTAAAATTATGACTAATAGTTTATTTGGTTAATTGTTCCTGAATACCTATTCAAAATACGGTAATTCGATAGTCAACCAAGTCTGTCCTTAGTAAAGCAATATTAGCTGAATTAAGCTATCCCGCTCCAGCTCAGCAACACGTTTGCAAAAAAATTTATATTTCCTATTTCCGCTAGAGACAAGGCAAGCAATGTGACCACACTTCACTTTGGTGTATGACATATGCTGTCTTTACAGCACTCTAGCACAACAACGACACTAACAGGATCACTAAGGTGGCTCTTAGTTGTATCTCTATACTCTTCTCGATCGCATCCCATAGAAATAAGCGAATACCCGAAAATCTAAATTATACAAAATTCATAGCAGTATCCTTTTTTTTTAATTTTAAGTTTCCGTATAATCCCAGTAGAGAGTATCTACATCCACAAATTGAAAGGAAATGCCCAATCGATTGTGGAGTTCTTTTTTTATAAATCGATTGATTTCACTGAGCTTAAGAAGTTACTGTTTTCGTAAATTTATCTATTAACTGAAAATTTACCAAACAAATTTCATATTTATTACCATTTCAATTTTAAGTACCCGACTTACCGTTGTGTTTGATGTCTTGTAACTTTTAAATCTGGTTTAAATGACTTTTCCGGTGCAAAGATATACATATGTACAATTTACTACCAATTCATTTGCATTACACTTGAGAGATTTGACAACAGCAGGAACAATGTGCATAGCTGAACTATCTCTTATTTTGCATTTGTCGAATGCAGATACCCCCTTTCCTTAAAAACAGATTTTGTTCCACGCTTACTGATGAAATTGGAGCACATTGGTTATTACTGATTTAAATATAAGTTAATTATCAAATTTATTCTGGAACCCCTGAGGTTCGACAAGAATCTGCAATTACTGGCTTACTTAGTTACTTAGTTACTGCAATAACTCTCCCGCTCTGTAACTACGTTATCCATTAGCCCGAAAATCGTAGATCAACGTTTCAATTGCGATATTTTTCTCGCAAATATTTTTCTATCAATACTATGCCTCTATGTGAAAAATGCGTTGAATCGGATAAATAATTTCTTTACCTCCTTATGCCCTATATAACGATTTTCGAATTTCCAGTTGACTTTATACCGCATGTATCGGCATATGTGTGATTTATTTTATTAAAATTGTTGAAGCGTATTTTTCTAATAACGGTGCATCTTTGTTTCTGAAATGGATAAATCGGGTGAAAACTAGACTCCTTATAACTTTCAAATCCAATGCACCTGAAACTGACTTTCGTGTTTACAAGTTTCAAGAGTTCGGTTGCACCAACTTAGCCCTTTCTTGCTTGTTTTATATAAAGTATTGCCAACACATGATTGCATTTCCGCGGCTTTGAAGTTCACAAGTTGTTAAGTAAACACTTTAACAAAAATAAAAGCAAAGCGGTAACAGGCGTGAGGTTAGTATCGTTAAATTAAATTATTTTGCAATTTCTCGCAATTGTTGTTTGGCTGCTGGGCACACATCAGCGAACGAAGTCTAACTGGCAGCCCAGAAAAGGGCAGCAGTTGTTTCCTTTCCTCACTTCAATGCAGAAAGTAGGCTGCACGGGAATGTTAGTGAGTGTGCGTGAATTTCATGGTTGACCATTTTCTATACGGGAGCGTAGGCAGCTACTACAAAACATCATCCAAAGTCGCAAGCGAAGACCAACATAAAAATATACGCTGCTGATTATGCGATGTTGATAACAATGCCAACAATGATGTTAATGATAATGCTTATGAATTTGCACGCGTCAAAAAGGCTTTATTGCTTGGTATGTGTCGCTGTTATTTTATGTTTTGTTGTTTTAGATTTAGCAGAGTTGGCGGTGAGTGCCATATTTGGTCGCTTGCTGTTGGTGCAGCTGTCAGTCGCCGCTGCCGCCATCGCCCTGTCGCTGATGTCGGTTGATAAGCGATATCCATGTTCAATTAGTAAAAGTGTTGCATTGAAACTGACAGGCGACTGTAAACGTGACAACAACATACAATAGCAAAACCACTGTCGAACGCCCGCGTTAGCAAAATAAGAGTTGCTATTGTCGGAGCTAAAACGCAGTAATGACTACTGATGAGTTTCGTAAAAGCGGCTTTTGCCTTTGGCTGGAGTTTGTGTTGTTTGGTGAAAAATCTGTTTGGCAAGTTTGTTGCTTTGTCACTTTTAAAGTGTTTCTGTGATGATGTAAAAATATTTTTCTCTTTTTGCGAAGTGTATTCAACAATTGCTGACACTTGTGTTTTATTGTTATTATGTTGGCTTGAACATTTAAAAGGTCGCCCTGACCATCTCTATAACACATACATAACTGTTTTCCCTCACAGCCACATCCGCCCCGACGATTGTATGCTTTTGTGGTTGACTGGTGAAAAGTGAAATTTTAGATTTCTAATTGACGTTCACTGTTAGTGTGAAGAAGGTATTTTAATGTTTCAAAATCAACACTTTATGTGAATTAGCAAGAAAAAAATATACAAAACATGTGTTTTGTAGTCATATTTGTGCCGTTTTAGTTGAATGCCCTCATACAGTTGTAACTATTATATTTGTAATATTTATTATATCAGAGATTTTATTGAAATAAATTAAACTTTTTAATATTTTTTCCTTTTTAATTTTAGCGATTTAGTCTTGAACCAAAACAATATCTTTATTGTATTATTTTAATATAATAAATATAGGCCACCCTACATCAAGCGATATCCTTTAGCGGTATAAAATTTCCTAAGCTATAAGACTCATCTGACATAACGAGCTTTCATATATGATCTATGATTTTCTTGGAATAATTGAGGATCTCAGATGATATATTATTTCTTCACAAATGTTTCCCTGGCTTCCTTCACTTGTTTCGTTTGTTGTGAAAACATACATAGTTGTGACACGAATGCTCAGTCAAACAATTTTTGATACAACTTAATCAACACGGGAGTAAATATCAAAATATAACATCCATGGATTAGTTCCACAGATCATCCCTTCATGTCTTCATATCAACAAAGACTACTCACAAAACAAAATGTACGAAGGCGCGGTAGCAAATGATGAAGTAAATTTATTTTTCTTCATTCTGATTAGCGGTGAAACGGAGCACCACAAAGATGAATGATCATATCAGTATCTTTTGTAAAGAAACGTCATTTATCTCTCCGGAAAATAAGAAATAAATCCCTTTCGGAATGTTGTAATGGTGACTTTTAATAAATGGACAGCGATTCGAAAATCTGATCCGGAAATTAGTCTTACACGACAGATATATTTGCACTTAATTCCAAATAGAAAGCATGAAAAAGCAGCTAATTACGTGTTGTTTTTAAACCATGAGCAGAATAAACTAAGTTTGCCACGAAGTTTGCAACACCCAGAACGAAATGTCGGAAACCTTATAAATTATGCATATAAGCTATAAGATCTGCCCACTTGTTTTTGTGGCTAAGGTATATACTTGTATATTATATGTAGGTGATTTTAGGCATGTGTTTAGTTTGTCTACTACAATTGATAAAAGAATAACTGGAAGAGTCTGGCGAAAATCACCTGACAAGAGAATCACCAAAATATATTAGCTTGTTACTTAAATATACTAAAGTCCTGTTCAGTGGCTCGAATGACCACTTGTGAGGCATTGTGATTTCGTCCCAATTATAAATTGGCATGTCTGAAGAATCTTCGCCATAGCGCTATTATTGTCGTTATTGCAAACTGTTGTTTCGTTGATTTATGGTAATTCTAAGACCGAAAGTGCGATGATGAAGCCAAGAAAACTTTAACCCTTATGTGAGCACCAGGGTACCCGGATATCCACCACCACACTTTTCTGCTAGTAATTCGGTGAAATAATTTTTTTCTAACTGAGCTTCCGGATCCTTGCGATTTAACTTCCAACAAAGCTATTCCAGTATTCAAAATTTAAAAAAAATGTGTTATTAAGTCGAAAAATATGTTTGAAATTACGTAACTCGCGGAGAGCACCCATGTACCTGGATACCCATTATATGAAAAACAATGCAATCATGTATAAATGAGATTCAATACTGATAAATGTTTCAACTAGGTAACTTGGGATAATAAATAAATAATTACATGAATTGGCAACATAAATTTATTATATGTATATTAACTATTCAGCACAATTTCCCTTTACAGGCCTTTTGCAATTGGTACAACTTTTTCGAGTTTTTCTTCGCCTTTTGATTATCAGTTGGTAGCAAACGTGACAATAACCAGTGACTTTTTTCCTATCAGAGTTGTCGCGAGGTTCAATTTCTTGTTCAGGAACAGTGACAGGGGTGAGCGAAAATCCGACCAAGCTTTCGATCGCGATTTTGGTAGAATAATTCTGCATTGTTTGCTTGTTTGATGAACTGTCTTCCATGGGAGGTTTGGCTAGTTCTCACTCAACTGACGCAAAAAATGCGTCGCTGATCAGTTCTCTTCTTTGCATATTGTTATTTTTATGGTAAACCAAGTAAGCAGCAAGGGCACCAATATCCAAGACATTGAAAAACATTGCAAGAAGCCATCTCTAAGTGCGTCTATGAGAGGTGTATCTGCTCACCATTTGATCCATTGCGTCAACGTCAGTCTTATATTTGTTATAATAAGTAATCATATAAGGGTTTTCGTCAATTTCCATGAGAGCAAGTGTTTAGCAAGAGGCAAAGTCGTAAAATAATTGACTCTCTCTTCTTGATTTTTTTCTCGAACATTGGCATTTTTCCAGTATAAAGAATTCCCGTCAAGGGATATGCGTTTTCATTATCGTAGATCCATCAAATTTGTATGCAGTATTTAGCGGGTTTCGGAGGAATGTACTGTGTGAATTTTGTGTGCTCATGATAAGAATAAAGCTGCACATAGATTGTTAAACTTTCTGTAGGTTTGTAAACTTTACCCAAATTTACATTGAACATTGTCCATAAATCACCTATAGCAAGGGGAGTGCAGCTTTATCATTTTCTGTACGTGTTTGGCGTGTGCTGGCATAATCAGAACAAATATAACGCAAAAGAGATCGAAATCTGTTGAAACCCATAGCCGCAGGATAAAGAAGATACGAGTTATTCTTCCACATATCAATAATATGATCCGTATTCGAATTATTGACGTCAGAGCAAATCAGAAACCTAATGAACGCATACATCTTACACAGTTACTCTATTCGAATTAGGATTTTGCGTGTTATGATCTTTATAGACGCTTAGAGCTTTCTGGTCAACTGAGATTATAGGCTTAAATGTTTCTCCTATGGACAATGTTTCTGTTGATCAAGCAGGGTTTCTGTTCATCAGAGCAGGGCGGCTTCTTACACCAGACAGATTTGTCTTTCGCAACGTATTCATCGACATTTTTTATACCTGCTTCTTCCCCTCTCATCAATACACTTGCAGCTGTGTCGTCTGCTTCACTCTCTTCTAACTCGCTGGTGATCTTCCCCCCTTCCCCTTTCAGACGCGTCGCTTGCATTTGCACCATCTGTTGTTGGAATGTTCGCAGAGGCAGAGCATGGAAGGCAATCGTCGCTATCATCTTCATATTCTGAGCTTTTATCGTCTTCTCAGAGTAAATTATTCAGATATTTCTTCTTTTTAGAATGAGTCAATCTAAATTAGCTACCAATTAACACGATCTCATTTTTAAAAAAGATAGTAAAAGTAAAGTGAAAGTCAAAATATTATTGGACAAAATTATGCTCATCTTCCGAATTGATAACTTGATAGATGATCTTATTACAAACTGCCAATTATTATCTCTCATAAATGCTCGACTGAGTCCACGAAGTGTTCGAAGTTGTTCGATAATTAGTTAATAATGTCGATTCTAACGCAAAGCTCTATGCTCATCGACGCAGTCGACTTTTCGTGCTTTACACGACATTCATCCTCAACTGTTCACTTCCCACTGATTCACAATTGCCAAGCTGCGTCTCTGTGTACTCCGAAGTCACTGAAATGAGCATATTCTTCGATACTACCACAACTACAAACATTTCGAACACGTGTCGACGTGTAAAGGTGAAAACTGACCGTGTCCCAACCGCAGGGCGCGGGAAACCCCTATCCCGATTTCTCTTCCAGAAAAATTAAATGTGCGACAAGAGTCAAACACAGCTTAAACACTCGTTATATCCTCTAAACAGAATTTTTAAATTGTTTTTTGTTTTACAGAATTTCCTTCGGTTCCATACTTCGAAAGTATTTTATTATAGTGGTGAGTACCCGGGTACCCTGGGTGTTCATTAACGTGGCTAAAACTGGCTGCTCACATAAGGGTTAAAGGTGCCGGTGTCAAAATAACATAACGGGCGTGGTACCTGCTTGACAAATATAAGTCAGATTCGGTACACTACATTCTCTTAGCATTACTGTATTACAGTATAAAAATTAGTGAATGAGCGCTTCAACCATGCCTACTTTCCATATAACACAATTTTAAATTTCTGGTATGGAAATCAAGATTCAATTAATATAGCGAAATAGTGCAACTTTGCACAAAATGTGCCTTTAAGTATATTACCTTAATCGAACCCAAACTGTTCAATTACTTATGTGCCTATAGTTGACTTTTTATCCGAAAATGGGGTAAATGTTCAGCAGAGCGGCTTTTCCGAAAACGTGCACCAATTTTCACGGGATATGTCTGAAAAAATTCGTTTTTAATTCCGATTCACGAATATGTATGGCGCGTTATCTAATTTTGTGTTTTTTTGCAATAAAAAGCATGAAAAACTTCACAATAAAACGAAAATGGCAAGGTTATGCACGATATACATGGCACCACTTTTTGCAATTAATTTGGGCACAATTGGTCAGCACTACTACTTTTCGAAATTAATTTGGGCACAAGCCTGATTGTTTTCGAAATATCGATATTCGATAATGACAATTGTTTTAATGGGAATTACTTTTCAAAAAAAACTGCATGTATTATTCGCTTGTGTATAAATCTAAAATCTAAAATTTACTGTTGTTTACATATATAAATTTGATATGATATTTAGATATTTAATACAAATTAAGGTAAATATACAAATAATTCAGGTCCCCAACGATAGAGGACAGGAAAATGTTCAATATTATTTATGTATGTACATATATGCGTTACAGGAAAATTTTTATTCGTCGCTTTTGTGTCAAGTTTTGGTTAGCATAGAGCTATTTAATAAAATTTAAGGTAAATATATTATTTATGATTTAGGACGCGTAAATAAAATGATGAGTGGAATTTCAACACTTTGCACATATTATTTAATTTAAAAATGTAACCGTAATCGGTCCAACACCGGGTTGTAACAGGTTTTTTTTCACGTAGATCTCCGTTATGCGTTGGCGGCTTCAGGCCGCGCTTCAAAAGAATAACCCTGGTCGGACCGACCGGTGCAAAGTGTGTTAATTTTTTGTAAAAATCAATTTACTCACGAAATTCTCATCTTTGCGTCAAAATAAAATGATTTCGTATATTCTAATATTACATTAAGTTAAATTTTTTATAAACAGAACATGTCTGACATGCACATCAGCAGTTGTTCTGGATGTTACGTCGATTTGCTGAGCTTCATCAAATACAGCGATGAAGAGTTGCGGAATTTTCTGACCGAACATAATGTAGTTTTAGCAGAAAAAAAATGTCCAACATGCAACGAGGTTTTCACGGAAAGACCCGATTCCTTTTGGCGTTGCCAACGCAGCAAAAAGTTTCACATGGCAAATAAAAAATACAAAGTCATACGCTGCTCATTTAAGCAAAGGTTATACAAAAATACGTTTTTTGACAACACAAAATTGTCAACTCGCGACATGTGTGATTTTATAGTTTTTTTTATAACGACAAATCCACCTAGGAATTCATTTTTGTAGAACGTGTTGCATTTTGGAAATGCGACATTGGTAGACTGGAGTTCCTTTGTTAGGGAAGTATTGATCGAATGGGTGCTCAACAATAGGTCTGCAAAATTAGGGGGTGAAAATACAATTGTAGAAATCGACGAGGCCAAAATGGGAAAGAGAAAATGCAACCGAGACAAAATTGTTGAAGGACAGTGGGTTTTTGGCGGTTTTGAACGCGACAGTAAAAAACTTTTTATAGTAGCTGTAGAAAGCCGTTCAAAAACATCACTGCTTAAAATAATAAGAGAAAAAATTTTACCCGGAACCACCATCATTTCCGATTGTTGGAAGGCATACAATTGTCTTAATGACAAGGGTTTCCGGCATTTAACCGTGAACCATTCCTATAATTTTGTAGACCCCGACAGTGGTGCACATACACAAAATATTGAAAGGATATGGCGTGAAGTACGTGCGAATATACCAAGGTACGGACGAAAATAGTCCCATTTTCCAGGGTATTTAGCCGAATTTTTTTTTAAATCCATGGTATTTTTGAAACAATAGGGAAATTATACGACCCACATTCGGTTGAATAATAAAAATAATATTTTCAATTTTGTTTGAATTGTTGAAATTATATATTTAATATTGTTTGAACTGTTGAAATTATATTTTTAAGTTTTGTTTGAATTGTTGAAATTATATTTTTAATTTTGTTTGAATTGTTGAAATTATAATTTTAAGTTTTGTTTGAATTGTTAAAATTATATTTTTAATTTTGTTTGAATTCTTGAAATTATATTTTTAATTTAGTAAAAAATATATTTTTTTCATTTAATGAAAATAAACATTGGTTTTAACCGAATGCAACCTTTTTATTGTTTAGTGAAGTAATTACACGATTAATAAGTAAGTAATCCAAGTTTTTAAATAAAAAAATAACGATTGAAAAATTTTTCTGTATGTAACGTTTTTCCCATTTTTATCGATTCTCTTTCATAAACGAAAGTATCGATATTTCGAAAACCACCAGAGCATTGAACAGTGGTGCCCATTCGAATTTACAACAGCTGCCATTTTCGTTGAAGTGAAGTGATTGTAAAGTTTTTCATATTTTTATAAAAATAACAATAAAAATCATTTCTCTAATTAATTAATTGAAGAACATCAATAATTACGTGTATATAACTTATAGAAAGTATAATTTTAACATCTAAAGACGTGTAAAGTGCAAAAGTGAATTTTTGATTTCGGGAAATACGATGTTTTTCTATTAAAACAAAGAAAATATTGTTTTTAAAAGCACGCTCCTAACATATTCATAAAGTAGAACTAAAAACGAGTATTTTAAGACATTTCCCGTGAAAATTGGTGTACGTTTTCGGAAAAGCCGCTCTGCTGAACATTTACCGAAAATGGTTCTAGACGCCATATAACTAACAAGCCTAATGTACTTGAAGGTATTACCCTGGCATTAATACGTATAAGTTGCAAGGGTATGAAATGTTGCGCTATACTCGAACTTAGTTTTTCTTTATTGGTTGATTTTTGTGTTGTCTATAGGAAAAACATACATATGTAGGTTCACACCGATCGTTAAAGTTTTCACTGGGTAATCAAAAAGTTCTGCAAAATAACTCATTCACAGATTATTGAATCCAAGTATAGCACATATTTGTCATTTAATAAGTCATACGCAATGAAATCCAAAGTCTTTCGTCACACATGATTAAGGATCGTGACGGCAAGTGTGGATTCAGACAGCTACCATGGACTGAAACCAGTTTTACTTAAATTTACATTATTTTTAATAATTAAGTACAGAACTAAAGTATAAACTAATGTTTACTTATTTTTACCCATTATTTATTCTAACTTCGCATTGAATAATTCATGAATCAAAAAGTTTAAAAAAATTTCTGAAAGTTAGCAGTTCTTCTTCTTCTTTACTGGCGTAGGCACCGCTTACGCGATTATAGCCGAGTCAACAACAGCGCGCCAGTCGCTTCTTCTCTTCGCTACTTGGCGCCAATTGGATATTCCAAGCGAAGCCAGGTCCTTCTCCACTTGGTCCTTCCAACGGAGTGGAGGTCTTCCTCTGCTTCCCGCGGCGGGTACTGCGTCGAATACTTTCAGAGCTGGAGTGTTTTCATCCATCCGGACAACATGACCTAGCCAGCGTAGCCGCTGTCTTTTAATTCGCTGAACTATGTCAATGTCGTCGTATATCTCGTACAGCTCATCGTTCCATCGAATGCGATATTCGCCGTGGCCAACGCGCAAAGGACCATAAATCTTTCGCAGAACTTTTCTCTCGAAAACTCTTAAGGTCGACTCATCGGTTGTTGTCATCGTCCAAGCCTCTGCACCGTATAGCAGGACGGGAATTATGAGCGACTTATAGAGTTTGGCTTTTGTTCGTCGAGAGAGGACTTTACTTTTCAATTGCCTACTCAGTCCAAAGTAGCACCTGTTGGCAAGAGTAATCCTGCGTTGGATTTCCAGGCTGACATTGTTGGTGGTGCTTACGCTGGTTCCAAGATAGACGAAATTATCTACAACTTCAAAGTTATGACTGTCAACAGTGACGTGAGTGCCAAGTCGCGAGTGCGACGACTGTTTGTTTGATGACAGGAGATATTTCGTCTTGCCCTCGTTCACTGCCAGACCCATTTCTTTTGCTTCCTTATCCAGTCTGGAGAAAGCAGAACTAACGGCGCGGGTGTTGAGGCCGATGATATTGATATCATCGGCATACGCCAGCAGTTGCACACTCTTATAGAAGATGGTACCTTCTCTGTTGAGTTCTGCAGCTCGAATTATTTTCTCCAGAAGCAGGTTGAAAAAGTCGCACGATAGGGAGTCGCCTTGTCTGAAACCTCGTTTGGTATCGAACGGCTCGGAGAGGTCCTTCCCGATCCTGACGGAGCTTTGAGTATTGCTCAGCGTCAGTTTACACAGCCGTATTAGTTTTGCGGGGATACCAAATTCAGACATCGCGGCATAGAGGCAGCTCCTTTTCGTGCTGTCGAAAGCAGCTTTGAAATCGACGAAGAGGTGGTGTGTGTCGATTCTCCTTTCACGGGTCTTTTCCAAGATTTGGCGCATGGTGAATATCTGGTCGGTGGTTGATTTACCAGGTCTAAAGCCACACTGATAAGGTCCAATCAGTTTGTTGACGGTGGGCTTTAATCTTTCACACAATACGCTCGACAGAACCTTATATGCGATGTTGAGGAGGCTAATCCCACGGTAGTTGGCGCAGATTGTGGGGTCTCCTTTTTTATGGAGTGGGCATAGCACACTTAAATTCCAATCGTTGGGCATGCTTTCGTCCGACCATATTTTACAAAGAAGCTGATGCATGCTCCTTACCAGATCTTCGCCGCCGTGTTTGAATAGCTCGGCCGGCAATCCATCGGCCCCTTCCGCTTTGTTGTTTTTCAGGCGGGCAATTGCTATTCGAACTTCTTCATGGTCGGGCAATGGAACGTCTGCTCCATCGTCATCGATTGGGGAATCGGGTTCGCCTTCTCCTGGTGTTATGTGTTCACTGCCATTCAGCAGGCTGGAGAAGTATTCCCTCCATAATTTAAGTATGCTTTGGGCATCAGTGACTAGATCACCTTCGGGGGTTCTACAAGAGTATGCTCCGGTCTTGAAACCTTCTGTAAGCCGCCGCATCTTTTCGTAGAATTTTCGAGCATTACCCCTGTCGGCCAGCTTATCAAGCTCTTCGTACTCACGCATTTCGGCCTCTTTCTTTTTCTGTCTACAAATGCGTCTCGCTTCCCTCTTCAACTCTCGGTATCTATCCCATCCCGCACGTGTTGTGGTCGATCGTAACGTTGCGAGGTAGGCAGCCTGTTTTCTCTCCGCTGCGGCACGGCACTCCTCGTCGTACCAGCTGTTCTTTTGCGCTTTCCGAAAACCAATGGTTTCGGTTGCAGCTGTACGTAAGGAGTTTGAAATGCCGTCCCACAGTTCCCTTATACCGAGTTGTTGACGAGTGCTCTCAGAGAGCAGGAGTGCAAGCCGAGTAGAAAAACGTTCGGCTGTCTGTTGTGATTGCAGCTTCTCGACGTCGAACCTTCCTTGTGTTTGTTGGTGTGCGTTTTTTGCTGCACAGAGGCGGGTGCGAATTTTGGCTGCAACAATATAGTGGTCCGACTCGATGTTAGGACCTCGGAGCGCACGCACATCTAAAACACTGGAGACGTGTCTTCCGTCTATCACAACATGATCGATCTGGTTGGTGGTTTTTCGATCCGGAGACAGCCAGGTAGCTTGATGTATCTTCTTATGCTGGAATCTAGTACTACAGATAACCATATTTCGGGCCCCGGCGAAGTCGATCAGCCTCAACCCATTTGGGGATGTTTCCTCGTGGAGGCTGAATTTACCGACCGTAGTGCCAAAGATACCTTCTTTGCCCACCCTGGCGTTGAAGTCGCCAAGCACGATTTTGACATCGTGGCGGGGGCATCTCTCATAAGTGCGCTCCAAGCACGCATAAAAGGCATCTTTGGTCACATCGTCCTCCTCTTCCGTCGGGGCGTGGGCGCAAATCAGCGATATGTTAAAGAACCTCGCTTTGATGCGGATTGTGGCTAGACGTTCATTCACCGGAGTGAATGATAGTACTCGGCGACGGAGTCTCTCTCCCACCACGAATCCAACACCAAACTTGCGCTCCTTTATATGGCCACTGTAGTAGATGTCACAAGGACCTACTCGTCTCTGTCCTTGTCCCGTCCATCGCATTTCTTGGACGGCGGTGATGTCAGCCTTTATTTTCACGAGGACATCAAGCAGCTGGGCAGCGGCACCTTCCCAATTAAGGGACCGGACATTCCAGGTGCATGCCCTCAAATCGTAGTCCTTATTTCGCTTGCCATGGTCGTCATCAAAAGGGGGGTCTCTCATCCGAGGCTGTTTGGCTGAAAGTTAGCAGTTATATAGTATGTATATGGCGATTTGGAAGTACTATGCCAATACTGCGTATGAATTTATTCTGTATTTAGGTAAGTGTCAATAATGGACAAATTAAGTTAAGTTGGTTTAGATTATTATAGCAAACTGTGCAAAGTGGTGTCAAAAACAGATTATAATAATACTGAGTAACATTAGAGTATCATATACGTAGTCTTATGAATTTTATTCTTTAAATATTGTCCTGTACAAGAGAAACCCAATTTCTTAAAAATGAGATACAGGGTTAAAAGAAATAAGATTGAGACTATTAATGTCGAGGATTGCAAGAAGCGGAAAAATCGTTTCTTAATTTTAAAATAAGTTGAATTGCGACTATAGGGATCCATAGCATACTCATTTCGAATTCAAAACAAATGTATGTATGTATGTCTGATAAGTTCAAATCTGGCAGTAATTAAAATTGGTCGTACATTTCAGGCTCCAGTAATGAATTCTTTAGTTCGGCTTAGTGTTTCACAAGACAAAATATTTTTTTTTACATTTTATTCACAATTTTTGCATAGGTATAGGTCTCAGATAGGTCAGAATTTTTGGTTAAGATTACAATAACACTGATATTAACAATTTATTATAAACAAGTAAGAAAGGGCTAGGTTCGGGTGCAACCGAACATTTTATACTCTTGCAACTTGCAAGAATCAAACCAGGGAAATACCTTAAGGTGTAAAATGTCAACCAGGTGATCGGAATCCAAACAATTTTACATGTATACATATAAATATCATACACTAACCGACAAATTCCGCATAAGGTTTGTTAGAAAATACAGGAGTCGTGGTAGTATCAATCCAATTTTATTTGGTAAATATTATCATGCCACATAAAAAAAAATGTTCCTTGGGTTTCATTAAGGTACCACACATTTAATCAGTAAAGTAAAGTCAGGCAGGTGTTCGAAAATCCTGATATTAGTTATATGGGGGCAAGGTCAAGTTTTCACCCAAATTTATCTATTTTAGGCACAAAGATATATTGTTGTGAGTAAAACACGTTCTGCAATTTTTGAATCGAAAATCTTTATATAAAGTATATGGGGGCTCAGGGAAGTATTGACCTGATTCAATAAATTTTTTATACACAGAATACCTACTGCAGGAAAAGAATTATGTCTGAATTTCTATTATATATCTCACATATTGACCGATATTTTCGAACAAAAGTGAACTATAGGTACTGAGATCCACACATTCGGTACCTAGGAGCTTGAACAGTTGTGTTTGGATTAAGACAATTTTTGGTGATAAGGTGGTATGCTTTAAATGAATTGCTAATGTCAACTTTTATCCCGTTATATTAATTACTTCTTGATTTGTGTTCTGGAAAGTGAAAGCATCAAATGGAATTGTGTCATATGGGAAGTAGTTACGGTCGTTGTGCCATTTCGTTCATTTGGCTATTGTAGCTTTAGTTGTTTCGGAGATATGTACATTAAACGTATAAAAAGGCGGGGCCAAAAAATTTACTGCTCTATAAAAATGGTCTCTTATGATTTTTCGATTAAGTTAAGCGTTTACGAGATATTCATCGTCAAACATCAATGCATATTAGGGTGGATTAAAAACAAAACAATTTTTTTTTTCGTTTGGTACTCTAAAAACTAGGTTCCTAGACACCGCTAAGAAAGCCTCTCCAAAACCTATGAGTTTCATCATTCATAATGATTTTTTTCATTGAGTTATAAAATCCATAAGAAATAAAAAATTTTCCCAAAAATAATTAAACTTTAACTATTAATATCTTTTAAACGGTTCGGCTTACGAAAAAATCATATAAGACCTTTTTCTATGGCATTCAATTTCCTACAAAATCTAATGAACAAGATATTTTTTCAAGTAGTTGGAAGCGAGCTATAAATTTTTCTATCTGATAAAAAGAAATTTAGGCATTTACTACAGTGGCAATATAAAGGAGCGCAAGTTTGGTGTAGGACTCGTGGTGGGAGAGAGACTCCGTCGCCGAGTAATATGATTCACTCCGGTAAATGAACGTTTAGCCACAATCCGCATCAAAGCGAGGTTCTTCAACATATCGCTGATTTGCGCCCACGCCCCGTCGGAAGAGAAGGACGATGTGACCAAAGGTGCCTTTTATGAGTGCTTGGAGCGCACTTATGAGAGATGCCCCCGCATGCCGGGTGAGCAAAGAAAGTATCTTTGGCACTAGGGTCGGTAAATTCAGCCTCCACGAGGAAACATCCCCAAATGGGTTGAGGCTGATCGACTTCGCCGCGGCCCGAAATATGGTTATCTGTAGTACTAGATTCCAGCAAAAGAAGATACATCAAGCTACCTGGCTGTCTCCGGATCGAAAAACCACCAACCAGATCGATCATGTTGTGATAGACGGAAGACACGTCTCCAGTCTTTTAGATGTGCGTGCGCTCCGAGGTCCTAACATCGACTCGGACCACTATATTGATGCAGCCAAGATTCGCACCCGCCTCTGTGCAGCAAAAGACGCACGCCAACAAACACAAGGAAGGTTCGACGTCGAGAAGCTGCAATCACAGCGGACAGCCGAACGATTTTCTACTCGGCTTGCACTCCTGCTCTCTGAGAGCACTCGTCAACAACTCGGTATAAGGGAACTGTGGGACGGCATTTCAAACTCCTTACGTACAGCTGCAACCGAAACCATTGGTTTTCGGAAAGTGCAAAAGAACAGCTGGTACGACGAGGAGTGCCGTGTCGCAGCGGAGATCGATCGACCACAACACGTGCGGGATGGGATAGATACCGAGAGTTGAAGAGGGAAGCGAGACGCATTTGTAGACAGAAAAAGAAAGAGGCCGAAATGCGTGAGTACGAAGAGCTGATAAGCTGGCCGACAGGGGTAATGCTCGAAAATTCTACGAAAAGATGCGGCGGCTTACAGAAGGTTTCAGGACCGGAGCATACTCTTGTAGAACCCCCCAAGGTGATTTAGCCACCGATGCCCAGAGCATATTTAAATTATGGAGGGAACACTTCTCCAGCCTGCTGAATGGCAGTGAACGCACAACACCAGGAGAAAACGAACCCAATACCCCAATCGATGACGATGGAGCAGACGTTCCATTGCCGGACCATGAAGAAGTTCGAATAGCAATTGCCCGCCTGAAAAACAACAAAGCGGAAGGGGCCGATGGATTGCCGGCCGAGTTATTCAAACACGGCGGCGAAGAGCTGATAAGGTGCATGCGTCAGATTCTTTGCAATATATGGTTGGACGAAAGTATGCCCAACGATTGGAAATTAAGTGTGCTTTGCCCAATCCATAAAAAAGGAGACCCCACAATCTGCGCCAACTACCGTGGGATTAGCCTTCTCAACATCGCATAAAAGGTTCTGTCAAGCGTATTGTGTGAAAGATTAAAGCCCACCGTCAACAAACTGATTGGACCTTATCAGACCTGGTAAATCAACAACCGACCAGATATTCACCATGCACCAAATCTTGGAAAAGACCCGTGAAAGGAGAATCGACACACATCACCTCTTCGTCGATTTCAAAGCTGCTTTCGACAGCACGAAAAGGAGCTGCCTTTATGCCGCGATATCTGAATTTGGTATCCCCGCAAAACTAATACGGCTGTGTATGCTGACGTTGAGCAACAACAAAAGCTCTGTCAGAATCGGGAAGGACTTCTCCGACCCGTTCGATACCAAACGAGGTTTCAGACAAGGCGACTCCCTATCGTGCGACTTCTTCAATCTGCTGCTGGAGAAAATTATTCGAGCTGCAGAACTTAATCGAGCAGGTACAATCTTTTATAAGAGTGTACAGCTGCTGGCGTATGCCGATGATATTGATATCATTTTGTCCGGATGGATGAAAACACTCCAGCTCTGAAAGTATTTGACGCAGTACCCGTCGCGGGAAGCAGAGGAAGTGGAAGACCTCCACTCCGTTGGAAGGACCAAGTGGAAAAGGACCTGGCTTCGCTTGGAATATCCAATTAGCGCCACGTAGCGAAGGGAAGAAACGACTGGCGTGCTGTTGTTGCCTCGGCTATAATCGCGTAAGCGGTGTCTACGCCAGTAAAGAAGAGAATACGAGTATTATATTTATTTTGTATGGATCATGTTCAGTACATGCGAAAAACAAGTCTATAATAGTATTCAGTTCCAAACAACTCAAGACGTTAACATCCGCATTTCTTATACAAGGCGGGTTCCAAAGTAGGACTTTTTGAATCTAGCGTTCCGTTGTGGCGCCAACTGGTACGTTGAAATCTGCTATCTTTATCGATTGTCCAGTGAGCATTTCATTACATTTCATCTATTGGAAGTGAAGTTATTGGGTTTTAAGTGTCACTAAGTTTGTGTTAGCTCAACTTCTTCTTGGCTCTTTATGTCAACTCTACCGTTAAAAATGAAAATACTAAGCTTCTTTGCTTAGGTCTAATCTTCGACTGAATTTTTCTTTATTTCAATTTGTTGCTTATATTCTAATCTGAAGTGCGCTCAGGCACTTATACTATACATGTGTTTATATTTACTTACATACATACACACATCTGCATGCATGCCAGAAGAATTTGTTTTATGAGCAGAAAATGTGTAGGCAAGCTTCTCTTATTTCAAGAAAGAGTTCAGGTTTCGAAATCTTTCTTGAAGTGGATAATGTTTTATTATTTATTGGGTGTATGTATGTCAATATGTGACTCCTCCACCCCTAGATTCAATGGTCTACATTGAATATCTAATATTGAATGCTGCCAAGTTTTCTTATTATTATATACTAGTGATTATGAAACTTACTTATGATTATAAAAGTAAAGTTATAGTTTTGAGCTTGACATTGGACCAATTATTTTTCTTGTGTTTTCCTCATTTGAAAGAGGTTGAATTTGTAGCTCTACATTTAAATTCGTATTTTTATTTCTCTTACATATTACACATTTTACCAATCTTCCTATTGCTATTAATAATATTATTAGTATGCTTATGCCATAGTTAACATTTTTGTGTATTTTTAATTCTTCCAATTTGTTAATATTTTTTTTTGATTTATTATTATCTCTGAGAAATGTATTACTTTTTCAAACTGTAATGCATCATTTTCTTTTTAAGGGAAAATATATCTTTCTTCTACAATAACTTTTTGATTTTGGAATGATTTATTTTTTATCTCAACTTTACAATTATAAAAGTTTATTAATGCATTTCCTTCGAGTGTAATTTCTCTATTGTCACAGTCTTGTTTCATTTTTATTTAATATGCATTTTTAATCAGGATAGTATCGTCTTCGATATCTTCGATCATTGTGTCATTGTTATATTCGTATTTGCATTGGTTAAACGGACAAACGTTAATTTCTTTTAAGTTTTTGAAATTTGCTCCTTTGTATATTTATATATTTTGTTTCCTATTGTAATTGCATATTTCTGTTCTCCTATCATTTCAAAACGTTGCCTATTAGGTAGTGGCGTTATTATCGTTAAAAGTATCGTAATTTTTGCCATATTAATTCTGAAATTTAAATTTTCGTTTAACTTGAGTCTTATATGCTTTTTTAAACTTTGAATCTTTAGATATTAAGTGATTTCCCTCTTCCTTAAAGTTGTCTACTCCCTTGTGTGTTGTTAACTCGATGATTCTTTATATATTTATTCTGAAAATCTTGTATTTTTACGGATATTATTTATTATATTTTCTTTTTGCTTTTGTAGTTTTTCCGCGAGTTTGTTTAGTTCTTGTTCGGAAAGTAAGTTATTTATGAAATTAATTGGCCTCTTTTTTGTCGTAGAATGTATGGTATTATTATAAGCAGTTATTGCTTTGAATACTTTCTTTTTCAAATTGTCGTTGTTATTTGCATCAGCATTAAAAAGTCTTAAGTGTTCATTCGAAGTTAAGTGTAATCTTTCAAAATCTGCATTTCCTGTTTTATTATTAGTGGTCGTTAGGTGTAGGTTTATTTTATTATCTTTGAGGAATTGTTTTATTGGTACTGTATCTAATTCATTGTCTGTTACTAAAGTTTCCGGTTTGCCTAAATATTGAATTCTTTCCTTTATGGCATTTATCCAAGTTCTGTTCTTTAATGATTTGGCTGTTGCATATTTTGTTATATTGTCGATGCTTGTAAGGTACATTATGCCTCTTTGTGGGTACCAAATATCAAAATGAACAATTTCATTATGTTTTTTATGAGTTTCCGTAATATTTGAACTATGTTTAATAGGGTTTCTGTCGAACTTCGCCTTATTGTATATTTCACAATTATTTATGTATTTCTCTATTTCTTTTTGTAATTTGGGGTAGTAGTGTGTTTTTTTTCCTCAAATATTTCATTTATTCCCCTGTGATGTTTTTCCAGATGTTTCTCTTCTATTAATGTTAAGAGTTCTCCTTTGTCTGTTACATCTTTTAAAATTATGTTTGATTTCATTATTTTTAGGTTTGCATTATTTGCGAAAAATTTTATATATAACTCTTGAATTTGTAGAAATAATTTGTCATCTGGGCAGTAAATTACTATTAATCCTTTTTCCGGTAGGTTCTCTCGCATTATTTTTAAAATGTCACTTTCAAGCGCATTATTTTTAAAATGTCACTTTACATTTATTATGTTTCTTATTTTCCTTTAATGTATGTATTATTTTCTTTGTTATTGATTGCCTTTGCGCTTTTTGAATTATAAGTGGATTTTAATATATATTGATTGCATTTTCTGTTATTTTTATGAAGTATGTACCATCCATTTCTGCACTATGTACAGTATCAATGTCGTCATCATTGAATGTTTCATTTAAATTCAATTCTACCATATTATTATTTTCATAACTTAGTCTGCTTAGACCATCTGCAATTACATTTTCTTTACCTTTAATGTACAAAATATCGAAATCAAGTTCATTGAGTTTAATTTTCCGCCTTTGTAATTTTGAATTAGGTTCCTTTATATTATTTAACCAAACAAATGGACGATGGTCTGTTTTAATGATGAATCTCTGACCAAAAAGGTATGGGCGAAAATATTTAGTGGCCCACACTATGGCTAACAACTCTTTCTCTATAGTGCTATAATTTTTCTTATGTCCATTCAAAGTACGACTGGCAAATGAAAGTGTTTTGTTATCTTGCATAAGGGCTGCTCCTTGAGCAAAATTACTAGCATCTGTCACAAGAGTTAAAGTTTTTGTGAAATCTGGGTGGATTAAAATTGCGTAATTTTCAATTCAACATTTTTTATTTAAGGAAAGAATCTTTGTAATCTTGGTCATTAATGTTTATTTTTGAGCCCTTTTTTAAATATTTGTTTAAATGTTATACTATTTTAGAGTAATCTTTAATAAATCTCCTATAGTATCCCGTAATACCTAAAAATGTTTATATTTCCTTCTAACACTTCTTGGAAGTAGAATCTTTTCTATTGCTTCCACTTTTTGAGGGTTTGGTTTAGTACCATCTTTTGTAATTAAGTGACCTAGGAATTTTGTTTCTTGTCTTAGGAAATCGCATTTACATATTTAATTGGATCTTTCGATTTTTTTCTTTTATCCTCATAAAAATTCTAGGTGCTCTTCTATGCTTGTAGAAAATACTAGAATATCGTCCATGTACACAATGCAAATTTTGCCGATATATTCTTTTAATATAGCCTTTGAAACGTTGCCGGTGCATTTCGCAATCCGAAGGGCATTCTTAGAAATTCATAACGTCCATTTGCAGTTGAGAACGCTGTTTTATGTACAAATGTATGTCGCGTTCGTCCATTTCAATTTGATGGAAACCTTTAGCTAAGTCGAGGGTGGAAAAATATTGGCATCTTCCCAATTTGTCAAATATATCGTCTATATTTGGAATTGAAAATCTGTCTTCCGTAGTTACGCTCTTCAACTTCCTGTAGTCGATCACAAGACGCCATTTTTGTTCATTGGTTGCGTCCAGCTTCTTTGGGGCCAGCCAAATAGGACTATTATAAGGACTAGAGGATGCTCTAATTATACCTTGGGTTAACATTTGGTCTATTTGTTTTTCTATATCCGTGTGTATTTCTGGGTATCAGTAGATTTTAGAGTAAACCGGAATATCATTTTTGGTTATTATTCTGTGTTTTGTTGAACTTGTAAATGTTAAATTATCATCTTCGTTGTAAAATACATATTGTATATCTTTTTAGTATATTTATAAGTTTTTTTTTTGTCTATCCGGTTAAGGTGATTGGTGTCAACGAATTCTTTGACGCATTTATCTTTTATGTCATTACAGAAGATTTCCACCTCATTGTCTTATTTCTTTTTCTTTTGTTAGATAAAAAGTCAGTATTGTTTTATTTGTTTTTATAAGTCTGTTTGGGTAGTCTATTATCGCATTTATCTTCGTTAAGATATTGTTACCAATGAGTCCGTCAAAGTTCTTGTTAAAATTACATTCCAGGAATTCATTTATGATTTCTTTTTCATTAAATTCTTTAAATATTTGGAATCTGCAAAGTTTCTTAACTTCCGTTTTTCTTCCCATTGTTGTGACTTGCACATCTACTTCCCTCTTCCATTTCGGGTTACAAACATTTTCGTTGATCAAACTGAACTCTTCTCCAGTGTAAATTATGAAATATAACTCTCTTATGTGTGTATCTATTATTAATATATATGGGGTAATTGTTTTGTGGATCCCACTGAAAATTTGTATTTGCATTGCCAATATCCATAGGTTCTGGTTTATTGCGATTTGATATTGCGGACCGATTATAATTTCCTGATTGGTTCTAATTCCGCGTTTGATTCCCGTCTCTTTTTTGATTAAAGATTCTCTGTAGATTGAAATTTCCCTGTTTGTTATAATTTGTGTTTGTTGTCTGGTTTGACATTCTAGTTTGGCTTGATCCGTTGCCACAGTTATAATTATTACCTACATTCCTTGGGACATAGCCACCGTTATACCTGTTTTGTGGCATATAATTGTTATGTCTATTATAACTACCATTATAAGTGGCGATATTATTTATATTTTGGTTGGTTGGTTTGGAAAATGTTCTATTGTTAACATTATCGCTAAAATTAGTCCTACGATAGCTATTTGGGTTAGGATCTTTCCTTTGTTGCCCTAGCGCTGAGAAGCCTTGATGTCTAGCTTCTAATGTTATTTTGTATGCCTTTTCTAGGCTATCCGGGCCTCTTGCTATAATCATAGTTTTAGTGGGTTCTGGGAGATGTTCCTTAAATGATTTCAGTGCTATCCTATTAACTTCATTCGTTGAGAAATTTAGATCATTATGCGCTAATCTTCTATTATGTAGTTTATTCCTAATTTTATTTATTTTAAAATAGTAATTTTCTATTGTTGAGTCAAGACTGATGGTTTTCAACTCATCCATAAGTTCCGCTGAATTTCTCTTTTCCCCAAAATTGATCAGAAGTATTTGTTTCAATGTTTCCCAATCACTAACTTGTCCATATCTGTGAATTATTTCCCTAGTTTTTCCTACGCATCTTCCTTTCAGAAAATTGAATAAAATTGTTTGATTACCTACATCAAAAGTTAGTATTGTGGGTAATATGTCTTCAATTTGCTTAATGAAGTCTGTTAGTTGGTTTGGATCTCGTCCATCAAATTCTGCAGTTCCATTAATACAGTTCAAAGTGAGTTGAAAACATGGTATGGTGGATGTTTCCATTTTGAGAAAATTTTATTTCGAGTGAAAATTATATAACAAAAAAAAGGTTCGTATTTATTTTTATTCAACTTAGTTTTATGTGTATTTTAATTGATCTTGTATAGTTTGAGAAGAAATCTAGTCGAGACACATTAGCAATGTTATCATTACAGTTTTGGAGTCACTGTTTTAGGGAAGCATTAATATTTGACTTCGATTTTGCAACACTCTGCATATACACGATTGAATTTTTATTTTACACTATTGTGCGGTAGTTTTTACACATTGTTTTGTATTTTCTTATTTACTATAGAAAATTTTAAAATATTTATATATATATGTATTTTTCTTACTCTTATTTGTTCTGCTGTTGCTTTTGTTGTAATTGCTGTTACTGCTGTTGTTGCTGCTGTTGCTTTATAGGTTGCATCCAAACTCAGATAACCGCTACCGTTGTACGAATGCTTTTCAGTAAAAATCACACTTTATTTATTTATATATTTTGAAGGCTCATTATTTCCTGATATTATTTAAGGTTTTCTTGCTGCGCATTTAACACGATTTAAATGTTTTTATAATATTTTAGCAATGTTTTTATATAGTTCTATTAAAGTTTTTTATTAAATATATTATTGTTTTCCACAATTCTATTAATATTTCCACTTTTTTCTTTGCACTATTAATTCTGTCGCTTTCACTAGCTTCCCAAAAATTGTTAGTTTAAGAGTGCGTTATCAACTCTTTTCCAATTGATTAATTGTGAATTCTTGATTTTCTTATCGCCAGTTATGTTTCACTTACTAACTTCCCAAAATTGTTAGTTTATCCTCGTCGCCAGTTTTGGTGTCATAAAGAGCTCAACTTCTTCTTGGCTCTTTATGTCAGCTTTACCGTTAAAAATAAAAACACTGAGCTTCTTTGCTTAGGTCTAATCTTCGACTCACCTTTTTCAATTTGTTGCTTATATTCTAATTTGAAGTGCGCGGAGGCACTTATACATGTGTTTATATTTACTTCCATACATACATACACACAGCTGCATGCATGCCAGAAGAGTTTGTTTCATCAGCAGAAAATGTGTAAGTAAACTTGATTCGTTTCAAGATAGAGTTCGTGTATAAAGTCTATCTTGAAATTAATATTGCTTATTTATTATTTTTTTCTAGGGAGTGTATGTCAATATGTGACTATATGCAAGCACATTATTTCGATAGTTCAATTTGTGTGACAAACAGTTCCTTGGGAAGAAGAGGACACATTTTCACAGTAAACATTCAGATCGATATCTCAAAAGCTGAAGGACTAGTTCTCATATTTACAGACAGATGGGCAGACGTGCTAAATCGACTCAGATTCCCACGCTGATTACTTTTATATACTTATTTACTTCTAAGTGTTACAAGCTTCGTGGCAAACTTAGAGGTTAATGATTAACCAGTATAGCTCTCCCTCACCCAATAGTCCGAAAAAAAAATTTGGACTGCTAGTGAGGACAGACTTTGGACTTTAGCGGAACTCTTGGAAAATCTTGACAATACTTAAGTGTATTGCACGGACTTGTCGCTCAGTTTCAACATTAGTACTGTTAAATTTCGTTTCGAAATAACGATTTGTCAAGAGGTTAGGGGTAGACAGAAGCACGAAAAAATGAGAATTTTCAATATTTTTTTTGGTGTTAAATCGTAGCGTTATGACCAGGAGTCACGAGAGTTTCAAAAAAGAAATTAATAGTTTTAGTTGTTTGTGTTGACCCAGTTCCAAAAGAAAGGTACTTGAAGTGACAATTATAAGTCCTTGGAGATTCATCTAAAATCAATCGGACAAGAAAAAAGTTTTATAAATGGATAAACTCGAAGGAATTTTTCTTTAAAAATTAACTAAACGGCGGCCTCAGGAAATTTCTTTCTAAATTTTTGGAAAAAAATCAACAGTTAATTGGTCCTAAAAAATCGAAATTTAAAAAAAAAAAAATCAAAAAATGCTTCGATCAAGCCCGTGCTTCTTATGTATTCTAAAAGCTATACAAATTTTATTAAAATCTACTAAGCGGTTTCCGAGTTACAGTTATCACCAGTTCGAAAAACATAGTATTGAGAAAAACGCGTTTCACACTAGTGCTTTGAAGTGCCCGAGCTCTTTTTGTTATTTGTCGAATAACTCAAAAACTAATTATCGGATCAACGTGAAATTTGCGATGAACAGGTATAACATATTTGTAGTAAGACTGCAAATCACTTACTGCTACGCATCAGCGATTTTCGAGATTAATGCGATCTTCTTCTCCGCTTTTGTTTTCTTTTTTATGCAACAACCAGACTTGGAAACTTTCTGTACACAACAAAACGCAAAAGGCGTATGGTTGCTGCAATTTCTGTATACTCTGTATGTACATGTACGCTGAACAAAGTCGGTATCGGTGCTTATTTTTTGTCGCTGCGTAAAAAGTAAAAGGAAGCAGCAAATCGTAGGCTACGCGTCGCGCATGCGCCTCATCTACTGCAGCCACCACCAAATAGTGACGTATGGCCTTAACGTATTTTGTGAGTCTAGTGTTTATTGTGCAATCATATTTATGCAATGACTCTTCTTCTCCCTCACATCTTTCGATTAGCCTTTCAACGCGTTACTAGGTTTTGTTTCGTACTGAGTGACGTCATCTCACCACGTCGTTGGGGAATGTTACCCCATAGTGTCATTGCCGTTGTCCCTTTAATTCCTTCTCATGGCTATTTTATTATTATTACTTCCATTTACTTTTAAAGTATCCTTTTCACTTTCTGTCAACACATTTGGGCATTATCATTGCGATTGTGTAAGCAAAAGCCCCCTTTTCAAAGGGTTGAGCCGTTTTGTGGGATAAAATGGATCATATTTCACTTACATTCAATATATTTTCATGACTTTTTTAAAATTTTGTACATTTTTACAAGTCCCCCTTGGGAGGGTAAGAGAAATCAAACCAATCTTAAGTCCAGAAAAAATCTGTGAACGCAAACTTTTAAAAAGCTACAACTAACTTGTATTTTGCAAACGACTGAAAATGTGATAACTCTCTAAATAAATATGATATAAGCATTAACAATCCCAGCCAATGAGGTGCTATGACACAAAATTGGACAATAACCGCGTCTATAGCTTTTATCATCTATATGTGTACATACATAAAAGAAAATCGTGTTAGTTACACTATTTATAAATCAAGAACGGCTGAAAATTGGTGGCGAGGTACCTAGAACCAGGGTAAGGGCAATAGGATAACTTTTTATCTCTTTATGTTAAAATTCAGTATAATTCATAAATACAAAAAAAAAAACAAGAAATTGCACTGCGCTGTCAAATATAATACGCAAAAATAAATACATACATATAGTATATACATAAGTATGTATTTTATGCGTTTAAGGCGGCCTGCACAATCCAATATAATATGTGAAAACAAATGTTTGTTTTATATTATAAATGATCAAATAATATATATCTTTTCTTTCAGATGTTATTATTATTTTTATTTAATTAATCTTTGCTTTCAGAGTAAATTCTATTTGTATTTAATATAGTTTATTTTTTCAGATAATATTAATCTTTTCTTTCAGATATTTTTTTTTTTTTTCAGGTATCAATAATATTTTTCTTTAATAAATCTTTTTTCAGATATTAATTATTATTTTAAATTAAATGTATTTTTATTTATATAAATTATAATAAATTCTATGTAAATATGTAAGAAATAAAATAAAATAAAAATTTTAAAAATTAAAAAGTTTTGTTTGAAATTCTAAGAAATTTTAAAAGTAAGAATCAAAAAATGCAACCCTGCATCAGCTGTTTGAGAAGAGAAAATGCAATCCTGCATCAGCTGTCGATTGGGGATATTAGAGCAGGACGGATATACTTTTTTATATGACACTGCTGAATGAGCGCAACAGAGATGTATAATCACATGTATACGAACGTGCGAGGGGAAAAGTGGTTAGAATTTTCCCGCGACCTATGGCAAGCTAACCACTTTTAATTACTTTTGTACCTACTTTTTCCCTAGTTTTTTAACCGGTCGTGGCTGGCAGGGGTTGTTTTTAACTATACCGTTTCATACATGTAAATTAATTCCCGTAACGAGGGAATTTTAAAAAAAATATATATTTTACATCCGCGAACGCGCGGATTAAAAGAAAACGCTTGTGGTTATGGTGGATTGCCGGATACAAATCAAATCTTTATTTTTAAAATACTAGTATTTATACAATTTGGTTTTATTTACTTAAGGTTAAAGCTGAAGTGTAAGCATCAGCTTCATTGAATCCAGAACAAAGTGTTAAATTACAATTTTAGTTGTGACAGAAAATTCCAACGGAATTTACGATTGTTATTGTTTGCCTTCTTGTGAGGGCGAGCGATATGGATTTTTGGATACAGAACGGAAAAAGCATATCGAATTCTCAAAAACGTTAATTATATTTCTAATTTATGAGGCAGTGTAATTGCAGAGTGCAAAAATTCAATTTTGTTTACAGTTATGGTAAGGTTTCTATGCGGAGGCTATCGTTAACTTGTATGTGTGTGTGTGTTTCATGTTATCTGATCTGTAAATTTATGACTTGTCTTTACCCATGCATTTTTATTGTTGTTTGATGCGCATTGCATGTAAATGCATGAGTATGTTTATGTATATAGATATGTTAACAACGGTAGCCGACTTTTTGTGTCGGTCGAAATGTATGATATTTGAAAATAAGTGGATAACACCTCACAAGTTTTAAGCCTCCTCGAGCTTCCGATGCCTACAATATACTTGTTGAACAATGAAATCAATATCTCGCTGTCATTAACTAATATCTTGCTTGCTTGTGATATATATAAATATAGGCGTACGAGTATAACATATTTAAATAGTTTTAGAATTATTACCAACCTTATCAAAAACAAATAAACATCGGAATTGCCAATGACCGTCAAGAAAGCTAAGTATAGGAGTCGATGTTAATTAGCTCCAGTCATTTTAGGAAATATTAAGGATTTTTATACTCTTTGCTATGAGTAAATTAGTTTTGTTCATTTAACCGTTATAGATCATGAGACGTACATCAATCAATGTTTGGAAAACATTTTGATTTCTTTCATACATAAACACTATAAAAACGGAACCGAACTTTTAGTCGGACAAAGACTGTTCCATTACGCATATGCTACATTGGATTTCTTGGCAAACAAAAATTCGACTTTTTGCTTATAGAAAAGAATCTGACAAATTTATCACAATGCCTATCGATTGTGGATTTTTTTTTCAAATCATTAGTGTATAAAATCGTTGAAAGGTTCAAAATTTGAATCGGTTGACGCGTCGCATCCGGAAGTGAAGGAAGTTGATACTATCGGTACACAGCCTACTTGTTCAAGTGTCCTGACTAAACTACGACAGATTGCTGACAATGGTACTTACTTTGAAGTTCGTTAATTTTTTCGTTTTTAAAAGAATAAAACTATGCTACATTGAATAACTTACGGTTTTGTTAATATATACTTCATATTATTATCGAGTTACGCTGAAAAAAATTTGACTTTTAGTTATAAACCGTTATTTAAGCAGCGTATATTTAATTCATTAGAAATTGCGATCACAATGCCAAAGACATATTTATTGCAAAAAAAAACAACTAAAAAAGAATTAGGTTACGATGCTAGGCCGCTAGATGAAACTTCATCTTTACTGCATCTTTTATTGCTGACAGAGAGTAAGCAAAAAATAAGAGGAAACCATTCCTGGCATAACAAAAGATGTCTTATGTACCAAGCGAATTCGTAATTAAGCTGTGAAACCACTTTTGCGACAATAAATAATTTGTTGTTGTTGCTTTTTTACTTGGCAGTGTACATAACCACCAATCATTAAATTTTTGCAGCAGCTGCACCAGTTTTGTTTCAATATTTCTGCTTCTTCTCCTCTGGGTTTGTGTTTGCGTACACATCAGCGGTCAGCTGTTCATACTGCAACGTGTAGCAACAGCACTCTGTTGCCACATTACTGTTGTTGGCATTGTGGATAATACGAAGTGTGTTCAAAAAGTATCGCGAATCGTAACTGACAGTTTTCTTCGATTGCAGGGGTGTGGTGCATCATGAGTTCTTGCCACAGGGAAGAACGGTCAATAAAGAATATTACCTGCAAGAAACGCCCGGATTTGTGGAAGAACAAAAATTGGCTTTTGCACCACGATAACGCCCCTGCTCACACACATCGTTGCTTGTGCGCGACTTTTTGGCCAAAAACAACACACTAATGATGCCGCAGCCACCGTATTCCCCAGATCTGGCCCCCTGTGACTTTTTTTGTTCCCTAAACTGAAGAGGCCCATGAAAGGACGACGTTACGCTTCTCTTGACGAGATAAAGACGGCATCGAAGGAGGAGCTGAAGAAGATAAAAAAAATGATTTTTTGAAGTGCTTCGAAGATTGGGAAAACCGTTGGCACAAGTGTATAATATCTCATGGGGATTACTTTGAATGGGACAAAATAGATATTCATGAATAAATAAATAATTTTTGAAAAAACACAAAATTCGCGATACTTTTTGAACGCACCCCGTACAAATTTGTTGCGGCGATTTTTTTGCTTGCCAATTTTAAAGCATGAACAAGTGAAAGTGCTTGCAACACCGGCTGATGTATGGGCTGTCTGCCCATGGTTAATCCACCGATCGGCTTCTCGGCGTTTGTCTGCAAGTAATTAGGTTTGTTTGACGTTACATAAAAAGCAAAAACAACAACCACTACGTAAAGCACTTTTCGCTTTCGTAGCTTCTATATCTTGTGATGGAGATGAATTCCCGAAAATGTGTAATTGCGTTTTGCTCACTCGCCTCTACCGACCGAATCTGATGGTGACAAAATCAAGTATAGAACGACGTTGATTTCAGCTGGTAGCTGCGATAATGCGTCGGCAACCGAATTGATTTCGCCATCTAATATTTAAGCTTTGCAGCATTAATATTGCTATTACGCAAAACGAAAGTAAGGGTCTGATGGTCGGCTAATATTTCAATTTTTTTTCTCCGTACAAATGAGTTCTAAGTTTTTCAAGTGTCCAAACGCTCTATCTTTTTTTCTTTTGATGATGACCATGGCAACCACATTAAGGATTACGATTTGAGTACCTGGAATGTCCGGCTCTTAATTGAGAAGGTGCCAGTGCCCAGCTGGTCCCAGAAATGCGATGGACGGGACAAGACTGAGACGAGTGGGTCCTTGTGACATTTACTCAGTGGCCATATAAAGGTCAAAGTGAAGTTCTTCAACATATCGCTGATTTGCGTCCACGCTCAGACGGAAGAGTAAGACGATGTGAACAAAGATGCCTTTTATGAGCGCTTGAAGCGCACCCGCCATGATGTTAAAATCGTGCCTGTCAAGTTAAACGCCAGGGTGGGCAAAAAAGGTATCTTAGGCACAGCTTCGATAATTCAGCCTCCATGAGGAAACATCAATAAATGGGTTGAGGCTGATCAATTTCGCCGGGGCCCGAAATATGGCAAACTGTAGTACAAGTTTTCAGCACAAGAAAATACATCAAGCTACCTGGCTGTCTCCGGATCGAAAAGCCACCAACCAGATCGATCAAAGAAGACACATCTCCAGTGTTTTAGATGTTCGTTTTAGCACTTATCAGCAACTCGGTATAAGGGAACTGAAGGACGGCATTACATGCTCCATACGTACAGCTATAACCGAAACCATTGAAAGATCAGACTGCCTACCTCGCACGATCGACCACAACTCGTGAGGGATGTGATAGATACCGATAGCTGAAGAGGGAAGCGAGACGCATTTGCAGACAAAAAAAGAGAGAGGCCGAAATGTGCGGGCATGAAGAGCTGGGCAAGCTGGTCGACAAGAGTAATGCTTTAAAATTCTACGAAAAGATGCAGCGATTAGCAGAAGGTTTCAAAACCGGAGCATACTCTTGAAGAACCCCCAGAGGTGACCTTGTAACCGACGCCCAAAGCATACTAAAGTTATGGAAAGGACATTTCTCCTGCCTGCTGAATGGCAGTGTAGGCATAACATCAGAAGGTGGCGAACCCGATTTCTATTCACGTTCCATTGTCCAACAATGAAGAAGTCCGAATAGAAATTACCGGTCTGAAGAACAACAAAGCGGCGTTGGCTGATGGATTGAATGGCGTCGAAGCACTGATAAGGAGCGTGCATCAGCTTCTTTGTAAAATATGGTCGGACGAAAGCATGCCCAACGATTAGAATTTAAGTGTGCTCTATCCAGTCCACAAAAAGGGAAACCCCACAATATGCGCCAACCAACGTGGGATAAGCCTCTCAAACATGGCATATAAGGTTCTATCGAGCGTGTTGTGTGAAAGACTAAAGCCTTCTTCAGTACTTCTGCAATCTACTCCTGGAGAATATAATCGCACAGCTTAATAGAGAAGGTACAATCTTCTATAAGAGTGTAAATCTACTGGTGTAACCCGATGATATTGATATCATTGGCCAACTCCGCCGTTAGTTTTGCTTTTTTCCAGACTGGGTAAGCAAGCGTAGCAAATTTTTCTGGTAGCGAACGAGTACAAGACGAAATACATATATCCTGCCCTCAAACAAACGTATTTTTCGTGATTAGGCTCCGTCACTGTTGACAGTCATAACTTCGAAGTCGTAGATATTTTCGTCCATCTTGGAACCAGAATTAGCACCAACAACCATGTCGGCCTCGAATAATAACGCTTGCTAACAGGTATTACTTCGGACGAGTAAGAAGGAGAAGTGAAATCTTCTCTCGACGAACAAGGACCAAACTCTATAAGTCACACATCATCTCCGTTTTCCCATATCACGCAAAGGCACGGGGTTACGACTTTTAAAACGAAAAATGCGCATCAGAAACGGCAAATATCGTAGTTCATGGAATGACGAGTTGTAGGAAATGTACAACATTGACATAGTTCAGCGATTTGAGAGGCAACGGCTTGCTGGCTTTGCAGACTTTTGATTTTTGTTGTTGTCTTCATTGTCACATTATATCGTATGTGTTTATTCATCATAATCGATGGTGAGTAGTCCGGAGGCATTCTTTAGTCGTGAAATCTAGTATACTACTCAGTTCTACGATTACTTGTGCCTTGTATTTTCTGCATAATAGCATGTCTACCTGTCAAGTCTATAGTGTCAGTACTTAATATTATTAGTACTGTACTGCTGCTAATCTATTAAGAATATAGATAAAAGTTCTGGTTAACATATTTGGGAAGTATTTTTAATGATAATGGACAACATTTCCCAAATATCAGATTTGTGGCTACAATGTTTTCAATAGTCAATACATAATAGGGGTATAAGTCTCACATGAAAACAAGTATTTTTCCAATAGTTCGGCGAATTATTGTAAATTATTACCGTTGTAGCAGTAACTAAAGTACATTGTAATATACTATATAATTTTTGTTTATCTTTGAATACGATTATATTTTTATACATGCTTGTTTTGATAACCCTCTGTGATTGACGTGATATAGTTCTAACAATTCTAATGACGTGGTAGACTACCAGACACCATTTCTATGTCTTATGTTTTCGAAGTTTCGCTTTGTAAAACCAATAAAACCATTTTTATTTATTGTTTATAAGTTTAAGTTATTATTTATGAAGGTATTTTTCTAATTCAAAGCGAAAATTGGTGTTATATGTTATTTATAGGTATGGCATGATTTTTCTGCAAAAAACATAGACCTATATTAGGTCATCAAAAAACAACGCAAAAATAAATTTTTTTGAACAAATCTTTTAATTTTTTTATTATTTAGACTTCAATTTAACAGTTGATAACAAAAAGTAATAAATCCAGTGGTAAAAAAAAAGTTAACAAACATTTTAAATGGCACATTAAAGCTTATAACTTAACAAACAAAAAATATTTCATGTTATCTTTTATGTAGCAAAAATTTTAAAGTTTGCTTAATTTGCACTTAAGTTAAACAGTCTTAAGACTTGAGATCATATGTATATACATACATATATATATATATATATGTATAAAAACTAAAACTTTTCCTGGCAGGTTTCACAAAGAGGCTTGGAGCACTGAAAGTAAATTGGCTTTCAGCAATCACAACAGCAATACCTCGTTACCCTTTTTATTTTTTGGGGACGAATTGAACACAATTTTCTTTCACTTGGTGGATTAGATTGAATAATTGGTGGAGGAGGGGGTAGATCTTGGCCAAGAACCCTGGTGAGCATCATCCTTTCATTGTACACCCGGAACTTCATATGGTCTAGCACCAATTCTCTTGCCAGATTGAGCATAAATCTTTTTCTTCTCATTTTTACATTACTGTCATTACACATTTGATATAAGACAAAGGCATTAACACCAACCATATCTAGTACTCTTTGAAATACTGCCATAGGCCATCGACGAGTTTTTTGGCTGCATGAATGTATTGAACACTTTTTATCAATTTCGTCAACTCCTCCTTTTGTATGGTTGTAATATGCTATCATAACAGGTTTTTTTGTATCAGTATCTATTTCTCCATAATATATCTCTATTGCTCCATTATAACAAAACTAAAAAATAACAATTTTACTGACGTGTTGTTTAGGAGACACTATGAAAATGTAACAAAAATACAGATATGATTGTCTCACAGACACTTTTTCGCTTAAAATGACACGTGTGCTTACATCAATTGATCTGAACAAACTAACATAGGCATGAGTACACAATAAGAAGGTACAGAGAACGAGAGAGTAGATGTATGGAAAATAATACTGTGCCCAAAAAATAAGGCACAAATAGTCATAAATAAATAATTCTTTATTTATTCTTCCAAATCAATTTCATCCCCTTCAATTCAATTCCGGCCTTTTTAGGCGGATAGCGTTACGCAAACGACGCATAACGTTCAAATAATATTCCTTCTTGACTGTTTGACCGGTTGGAAGGAATTCATAATGCACAACATCACGATAATCGATGAAAACAGTCAACATGACCTTGATTTTTGAGCGACTTTAGCGCGATTTTTTTGGTCTCGGCTCTCTTTTGGCACGATATTCGCTCGATTGATCGGTTGTTTCGGGGTCATAAGCATAGACCCAAGTCTCGTCGCCAGTTATAATGCATTTTATGACACCCTGGTAGTCGGAAAGCATCGTTTCACACACTTCAACGCGACACCTTTCTCCAAAAAAATTCAATGTTTTCGGTACCAGTCGAGATTTGACGCGTTTGAGGCCCAAAACATCCTTCAAGATGGTATTGGCTGAGCCTTTTGATATGCCAACTTCATCAGCAAGGTCTTTAATTGTTAATCGACGGTTTTTTAACACCAAATCTTTGATTTGTTGAACGTGATCTTCGTCGGTTGAGGTTGATGGTCGCCCTGGACGCTCTTCGTCTTCGACACGTTCACGGCCGGCTTGGAACTCACTATACCACTTGTAAACATTTTTTTTAGACATAGCCTCATCACCAAAGGCTTTCTGCACCATCCTCAACGTATCCGCAGCAGAAAATTGATTCCGTAAACAAAATTTAATGCAAATTCTTTGCTCAACAAATTTCGACATCGCAAAAAACGAAAAACTCACTTTTAGCAGCTCACAAAACGACATGTATCTCAAACACTAATGAATATTTTGACATGAAATTTGACATAAATGTGACTGACAGTACTGCCAACCTAAAAAAAAAATAATTCTTCAAATCCTTCGACGCGCGCAGTTTAAATTCAAATGTTACCTTATTTTTTGGACACATATGTAACCACTCAAATGAAGTCCATACAACCCATAATAACCAAACTCGCTCAGTCAAATATTTTTGGCGTCCTTACCCATCCTATGAATATGGATGAATTCGGATTATAACCCACTCCACTGCTAAATGTGCGGTAAGTCCATAAATAAATGTATCACAGACACAAGACCTGACAACAAATATTACAAGGTACCTATGTAGGTTTGGACGATGGCATCGCCTACATTCATTCATCAAACAAAAACCACGCCTACTTCACATTTTATTTTTAAATATATCTATCTATTTTTTAAATTTTATATGATTTCTTTACATTCCAATACACAAATTAAAATTCAATCAATGTATCCGAATAAAACTTTGCACAACTAGTTTTGTTGGAGCAAGAAGCGTTTTTCTTGCTTTATTTTATTATTTTAAAAATGCGGGGGTGCAAAACAAATTAAAGTGCAGTGTGCTCTTGTTCACGGTTTCTTAGCAAGTGTTTTATTTGCAAAATTCTTCATATGTATATACATAATTACTCTTTAGAACATTTGAGCATTGACATAAGTAAAGGAAATTATGAGTACAATATGTGTATGTATATATGTGTGTATAAATGTAAGCAACGTAAATTGAGTTAACAAATTCTTTAACAAGCAATGAGATAAAGAGAGGTTTATAATAACAATGTATTATGTTTATCCGGAGCACGGGTCACTGTCATTAGGGTGACCCAACATCCCGGCTCCCGTTGAAAGAACTATCTTTCAAGAAATCGGAAGGATGGCTAATTTATGTATTGGCCTACAAAGTGTTCCATTGGCAGTTCGCAGATTCACCACTCTAACATGGCCATCTCGTCCTAGCACGGTTGATTCGACCCGACCTAATCTCCAACGTTGCGGTGGCAGATTGTCATCATGTATGATCACTAAAGCACCCTTAGTGAGATCAGGTGAAGGTGTAGTCCACTTTACACGGGCTCGTAGTTCGTTGATATAGTCCACAGACCAGCGACGCCAAAAACTTTGCTTGATGGCAGTGATTGTGTTGTAGCGATCAAGATGTGAAACGGTCTTCAGCTCCAGTGAGCGCTCAGGCAAGCCACGCAAAGAATCACCGACCAAAAAATGACCAGGTGTCAATGCACCAAAGTCGTTATGATCTGAAGACATTGATGATAGCGGACGTGAATTAAGAATAGCTTCTATTTCTACAGCAACGGTGTTTAACTCTTCGAATGTCAGTTTAGTGTTTGCCAATGTGCGATATAACAACCCCTTCGCGCTCTTTACCGCAGCTTCCCAAAGGCCGCCGAAGTGAGGTGCCCTGGGTGGAATAAAATGGAAATTAATAAAATCAGAGGAACAATATTTATAGATTTCATTTAACGTTTCAGTCTTGAATAAGAACTGTTTGAGGTCCTTTAGCTGGTTTGATGCACCAACAAAATTGGTAGCATCGCAAAAGATATCACACGGCATTTTAAGTCGACCACTCATTCGCTTCAATGCATTTAGAAATGCGTTTGTTGATAGGTCGGAGACCACCTCGATGTGCACAGCTTTAGTTACGAGGCACACGAATACAGCTAAATATGACTTGGTAGGTGGTTTTCCACGAATTCGAAGATATGTGTTTATTGGTCCACAAAAGTCAATTCCGCAACGTTCAAATGGGCGTGCAGGTGTAATACGAGTAAGTGGTAGTGGGCCCATTACCTGTTGTAACAGCACTGGCTTGTAACGAACACAATGCACACAGGAACGAACGATGCGACGAGCAACATCTCTAGCGTTGACTATCCAAAATTCTAATCTGATGAATGCGACCAATGCCTTTGGGCCTGCGTGAAAATTTCGCAAATGTAGATGTCGAACGTATTTTAGTACAAATTGGGAATCGCTGGGTAGTAGAATCGGATACTTCTGGGAATTCGGTAAATCTGCATAATCCAGACGTCCACCAACCCTTACGAGTTCAAAACCGGTTACGTTTTCCAAGAATGGAGTAAGAAACTTCAAGCTACTTTTTAAAGCTTGGTTTTTTCGAAGCAATTTAATATCGTTTGAAAAATGTTGTTGCTGAATATTGAAGATAATGCAATATGATGCACGTCGTAATTCGTCAGGAGATGGCGAAATGGTGTTTGTCGTAGGCTTTCGTCTGCATTTATCACTGAACCGAAAGAGCCAGGCGATGAGACGCAGACAATGGAGATATGAGCTTATGCCATCAATGACATCGATCAAGTAATTTACCTCCTTTACTACAGCAAATGTCTTCTTGCGTTTCTCTCTGTTCACAATATCCATATTAAGCCCAATATTGCCAGTGTGCCTTGGCCATTTCATTGCATTTTCTTGTAAAAAGTTAGGACCAGAGAACCATATCGAAGATTTGAGCTCAGCAGCCGGGCAGCCTCGAGATACTAGGTCGGCTGGATTCTCTTTGGAAGGCACATACTTCCATTGTCCACCTGCAGTCAGTTCCTGAATGTCAGATACCCTGTTGCCCACGAATGTTGACAGCGTAACAGAGTGTTGTTTTACCCAATGTAGAACTAGTTGCGAGTCAGTCCAAAAGAAAGTAGTTATGCGAACAGTGGAGAATATGTTCTTTATCTTAGCATACAGGCAAGCGAGAAGGTGGGCACCGCAAAGTTCGAGTTTTGGAAGAGACTGCTTTTTTACTGGTGCGACCCTTGATTTCGAAGTGAGTAAATGTACAGCAACCTGTCCGTCGGAGTCTTCTGTTCGTATGTAAATCGCTGATCCGTATGCCCGAATTGATGCGTCGCAAAATCCGTGTAACTGTATGTCGCGAGCATTTGGTAGCAGACAATAACGAGGCAGGCTGAGTGATGAAAGCGAGTTAAGAGATGCTAAGCAACAATTCCAGACTTGATGTATATGTTGGGGAACTGACTCGTCCCAATCTAATTTTAGCAGCCACAATTCCTGCATAATTATTTTGGATGTTATCACGAGTGGTGAGAGCACTCCAAGTGGATCGAAAAGCGATGAAGCGATAGACAGTATTGTGCGCTTTGTGACAGACTTGTGAACTTGCTTTGGTGTGAATGAAAACAACAACGTGTCGTTGCGTTGATTCCAAGTCACCCCAAGCGCACTTGATGTAAAATCGTCGGTAATGCTTAGCTCTTTCATAGTTTGGCTTTCCATGAAATCTGGGTGATTTGAATACCACTTGGAAAGAGGAAACTGTCCGCGTAGAAGTATCTCAATAACTTCTTCCTTTAATCTGTGTAAGGCATTTGTGTCATCCGCACCACATAGAAAATCATCAACATAGAACGAAGTCTTTACAGCCGCAGCGCCAATCGGAAATTCTGTCATATGTTTATCTGCCAAGTAATGAAGGCTTCGCACTGCTAGATATGGAGCTGAGGCGGTACCATATGTCACAGTGTTGAGCTGGTATGTGAGAAGATCTGCGTCTGCAGAAGCTCGCCAAAGAATGTAATGAAATTTACGATCATTTTTATTCAAAGATACTTGCCTGTACATTTTGGTGACATCTGCGGTGATAGCGTAACGATACAAACGGAAGCGCAGTAGCAACATGTACAGCTCTGTTTGAATGGTAGGTCCAACTAAAAGTAAGTCATTTAGCGATGTTTGTGTCGTAGTTTGGCAAGAGGCGTCGAACACTACTCTTAACTTTGTTGATGCGCTTGTAGGTTTCAGTACGCAGTGATGTGGTATGTAATAGTGTGGTTCATCTAATTTCGGAGCTTTAACTACAGACATGTGACCAAGACGTTCGTATTCTTCCATGAAGGAGATGTACTGTGAATAAGTGTCTGGCGAATGCGATAGACGACGTTCGATTGCTAGGAATCGGCGACGGGCGATGTCGAATGAGGCCCCAAGTGCAGCTGGATTGTCCTTAAATGGCAGCCTCACAATTATGCGTCCAGTAGTATCTTGATGTGTTGTGGCTATAAAATGACGTTCACAAATTTGATGATCAGGTGAAATAGAGTTGGGTTTGCAGTCGACAGTTTCGAGCTTCCAAAGGCGTTGCATGTTTGCGTCAATAGAGTCTACGCGAAATAGCAGACATGACTTTGAAGGCGTATAGTGCTTCGACTGGTATCTTCCATAAACCACCCAGCCAAATAATGTTTTTTGCAATGTAGGTAAATTTTGGCCAAGCTTTATTTGACCAACAGCGAGAGCTTCAAAAAATGCCTCTGTTCCAAGCAACAGATCGATGCGTCGAGGTTTGAAGAAGGTTTCGTCAGCCAAAGTTGTGTTGGCTGGCAAATTCCAGTTTAATGTGTCAATTTCAGCGTCAGGTTGGTATGCAATATGGGGTGTGATACCAAACTGGAGCGAAAGTTGAAATGCTGATGTTCGTGACTTAATAGTTGTGGTGGTTCGAGCTTTGAGATTAGTAACTGAATCACCTATGCTGCGAATGCCAATGTGATACTTCTCTCGACGAAGGTGAAGCCTTTGTGCGAACTCATCTGTCATGAAATTCACTTGAGAACATGAGTCGAGAAGAGCTCTTCCAAGCTTGTAGGTACCCATGGAATCTTTAACTAGAACTAAAGCTGTTGCTAAAATGACCTGCCCGTGATCCGATGTCTCCATATGCGAATGCGTGGCTGCTAGTTGGTTGTATGTATGAGGTTTGGTTGAATATGATGATGATGGTTGAAACGATTGCGATACAGGAAGAGATGTTGGACTTGCAAGTGTAGGCAGAGTTGCGTTGTCATGATGCAAGAGCGTATGATGCGTTCTGTTACAAGAGCGGCAGCGATGTTTCGACGCACACTGAGCTACTCTGTGACCATTGCTCAGACAATTGATACAGAGGTCGTATTTCTTGGCAGCATCGTAGCGTTGATTCGTGTTCATGTCCTTAAATTGAGAACACCCAATAATTTTGTGTTTATCGCTTGAGCAAAGAACACAAGAAGGCTTAGTGATGGCGAATGATGAATTTTGTCCACGGGTAGTAATCCGAACTGGTTTTGGTGAACTCGAACTATGGTGTGAAGAGGAGTCGGATGAATGCAAAAACTGACAATGGCGTTCTAAAACTTGGGTGCATTGTATCCAAGTTGGAAGCGATTTGTAGTCTAGCGATTCATTCCATTTGTTGCGAGTTTGCTGATCACATTTTCCAATAACAATGTAAATCAGCATTGCTTGTGCGATATTGGAGCTGGTGCCCAATGATTCTAACGAACTGAATATAGCTGATGCCTTGTCAATCAAACTACGCAATTGTTGATAGTTTGATTTATCGGCTGTTTGCAGCGTAAATAACGAGGCAATTCCTTCCAAAAAAAACAGAGTGGGATTATCAAAGCGTTCCCTGAGTCTGTCTAAAGCTTTCGGGTAGTTTTCGCTGGTGACCTGGAAGGCTCTTACAGTTTCCAGGGCTGAACCTTTAAGACACGACAACAAATAATTAAATCGTTCTATATTTGAAAGTCTAGGTTCCCGAGCGACAAGTTGAGTAAAAGATGCGATAAAGTTTTTGTATTCTGCATAATTTCCGCTAAAAGTAGGCAACGATAACCTTGGCAAGAATGATGGCGTGGAAACAGGAGTTGGAGTTGTTGTCTCGGGGTAATTAATTGTAACATTTCCTTCATCCCCAAGTTGTGCTTGAATGCAAAGTTTGGCTGTGACATAGCTATCCTCTAAATCTGCGCGACCTGTGTCTGATGGATCCAAATCTTCAATGTCAGCTTGAACCGAGAGTGCTTGCTTAAAGTATGACTCTAGTATTCCCAGTCGGCATTGTAACTCCGCATGTGAAGGTTTTTCATCAAAGTCTTTTGATCCCTCAACTATAGATTTAATACGTGATATATTGCGTTTTATATTAGCGCGTTTGCGTTTGGAGTGTTCAAGAGACATTATCCCTTTTACGTTATTTTTGTACACCCTTAATGTAAAGCGAAGAGAATAACTACCAGCGGTCAATAATAGCGACGGCAAAAACTAAGTTGTATACAGCTCACTAACAATACGTAGTCTCACTAAACGTTTCACTTAACGTTTAGTGCAGGCAGCTTATGCAAAAAAATGTAGAGAAAGCATATAACTAATAAAGCGCGATAATTAACTGCTGCTAGCAGCAGAGCTCTCAGAATAGATACGGTGACAGAATAGCAGCAACTATGCAGCGACCAAGCGGGCGACGCTTTCAAGTGCCGGCAGAGCTGTGAACGTTCAGCTGAGCAGAGCAGTAAAGGCGCTCACTTATGCTGAGTATGCGATGATCTGCTAACAAAAGCAGCGAATGCAACTCCGTTAACCAAAATGCTCCGAACGGTGATGTAGCGAATTATATATGCATGTAAATGGGTAAACGTATGTATGATGATAAAGTAATTTGTTTTTATACGTACGCTTTCCAATGAGCGGTAATTTCAGCAACTGTAGAAATTCTTAAGATCTCACCAGACAAATCATCCGATCGCAAACCAGTTATGTGCAAATAAACTGGAATCAGTCCAGGGACCCACCAACAACAGCGAATGTAATTTATGTAATGATTGTTTCACTACGTATTTGTTGGACGTGCATATGTACCCTTCAATGCAATCGATGCCACTATTGTTCAGCAACCACCATTAGATTTCTCAAAATTTTTCACAAATTTGCACAAGAAATTAAACTTATTTTACACTGCCCCACGTTGGGCGCCAAAAAATGTTGGAGCAAGAAGCGTTTTTCTTGCTTTATTTTATTATTTTAAAAATGCGGGGGTGCAAAACAAATTAAAGTGCAGTGTGCTCTTGTTCACGGTTTCTTAGCAAGTGTTTTATTTGCAAAATTCTTCATATGTATATACATAATTACTCTTTAGAACATTTGAGCATTGACATAAGTAAAGGAAATTATGAGTACAATATGTGTATGTATATATGTGTGTATAAATGTAAGCAACGTAAATTGAGTTAACAAATTCTTTAACAAGCAATGAGATAAAGAGAGGTTTATAATAACAATGTATTATGTTTATCCGGAGCACGGGTCACTGTCATTAGGGTGACCCAACAAGTTTATTTAAAATGGATAAAGTACGATTGGCCTAGACACCATGTAAATAATATCAGGTTATTCAAACTTGTCTTTACTCCTTCTATATTGGTTATGGTATGTGAGGTACCTTAATTAAACTAAAAGAGCATCTTTTTCTGTAAATACTTTATAATATTGCCAAAAATAGATCAAATTTGGTCAATACTACCCTTTCTTCCCATATACCTAATATAAGATGTCCAAACTTCCAGTTGCCTTTATACCTAATATCTTGATCAATATTTAATATATCTTAGCAAAATTAGTTCTGGGTATAATATTGTATGTATTATAATTTAATGCCGAAGTCCCACATATTCATAAAAGGATTTGATATGATATGTATGTGAGTTATACATATATTTATAAAATTGCTTGAAAATGCAAGGTGCTTTCCAAAGTAAACAGGACTTAAAAAAATAAACAGAACACATGGTTTTTTCGGCAAAATCAATTTATTTTATTCAAAATAGTCTCCTTCTGCTTCAATACAGCTTTTTGCATGGTCCAAAAGCATGTCGAACGAGTGTTTTAGCACATGTAATCATCGCCATAAACTTATTTCATTAATTGAAACGTTTTGCCAATTTTAAAACAAAATTTAATGTTGGCTCTTTGTTCGAAGCTCATTTTCGTAGCGATAACATAAACATACTGACACTTAAAACGCAATAACTTCACTTCCAATAGATGAAATGTTATAAAATTCATCACTGGGCAATCGATAAAGATAGTAGATTCTAACGCATCAGTCGACATATACATAGATTGCGTCACCAGGGGGCTCTAGATTTAAAAAGTCCTCTTTACTTTGGAACACACCTTGTATATTCATGAGTATATCTCAGTAAAGTCAAATGTTTTCGCTATCAGCCTCGACCTCTTCTGGCACAAATTAATCCTAAATAAAGATATTCAACATCCCACCTTTCTTTAAACACCTAAGTTACTCAAAATGTGTGAGATTTTAGTGAAATTAAGTACACAATCTTTCTTAAACGTTTGTAGGTATATGAATGGGCCACGTGCCCCTAAAGTAATGGCATCCGATCCTCTGGTTAACGTTTTGTTTGGTCTCAACATATTAAATTTAGCCTTTCGATATACATACATTCTTATTTCTGAATAAGTTTCTTCGCTGATGGGAAGTATGTATATAGTATATATAGTACACAGTCTAGCTAGTTCAGTCTTCGATTTATCAGTGATGTGGTATAATCATTTTTTTTACCACACTTAACTTTGATTTTTTTTAAATATGTTATACTATGCATCATTGAGTTACACCTTCTCTATTTGTATTATAGTTTCGTTTGATTGTTTGGTTATTGCGATTTCAGTTCGACTCATTGCTGAGTGCCAGTTCAATAACAATAACCTCGTTAATTAAGCAGCTAGACGTTTTTATCTGATTTAATGATTTAAAAAAAAATTATATAAAGTGTACTCATTATCATAAAACAGTTTAATAGTGATCACGGATGCAGTCCGCGATTAATACCAAGGGTAACTAGAACACAGGCTGTGCAATATATTTTTTATTGTTGAGCAACACCCTCATCGATTTTATCTCTAAAACCAATCATCAGCCTTGCCCAATAATCTTATGGAACCTTCAATTGCTCGTGCGTCGGTTCTCCTACACTCGATGCAGCACTTACATCACGCGAAACAATTACCTAAAGAAAAAATGCAAACTGACAAGGCTTGGGCGATCATGCAATGCAAAATATTTAGTAGATAAACATCAAATTGGAATGGTAAACGGAGCAGCAGCACACATACATACATACTAATCAAAATGCGAGAGTTGCTATTGAATGAAATTGTACCAAGCGACCCGCCAAAGCTAATGGAATATAAAAATCGTAAGAATTACAACACTGTTAAGCTACCCAACTATTCCTGAAGGGGTACCTTATGTTCTTCCTCTCAATGAATCATTTGCGAAGAAGTGGTATAGATCAGTAATACAAATACATACATATGTATGTTCGTGTGCATGTATTGATTCACCTAGATCGGTTGTCTGCGCTTCACCTAAGCGCACCACTGGAACATAACCATAGTGATTACCAAGGGCATCAGATTTACAAGTTAATATTGCACTAATAAGACTTTTTTACCGATTTGATTTCCATTCTAGCTTTCCTGTGGCCCTTCAACTGAACGTGATGTGATTCTAGTCAAGCGATAGTTGCGTTGCGCCTAAGGTCGCTGTCTACCGACTTTGATCACTTGAATGCGATGTCGAGCAACAACCAATACAAACAATAATAGCGTGACAACTGCAACAAAGCACAACAACAAGCGAGATGGAGTAACAAAAGTCAAGATCTTCACGGCCAAACAAGACCCTGCCACACGTCTCCGTAACATGTACTTCAATGTCGGACAATGATTATGGCAGTCGATTGTTCGCGGGAGACAACGACAAACATGAGTAGACAAGCAAAACGCTGTTGAAGTACAAGCGAACATGCAGATTCCATCGTAGATATCTATCCAGTAAACTATTTAAGTTGAAAATTCAAAGCAAACAAGCTGTGACTATGCTATTGAAACTAAACCGACTGACTGGTACTTTGCCAGTTAAGCGTAGGATCAGCTAAAGCGATTTAACCACAAGGGGTCTATTCAATTTGCATGCAGAAAGAAGAAATTCAATTTAAGTGTGAATAGCTTGCTTTGAACAACAATAAAGGGCTGTAACGAACGTAGACATTTGCATAATGCGATCGAAGTAGAGTTTGGGTGATAATTCTTCGAATCACAAGCTTACTATATCAGTATTCTTTTTAGAAGATTATTATAATATATAGTATTTTTAGCATTAAATAATTACTGTTCTTGTTAGGGTTAAACGACAGATGCTTCCAAAATGAACGATCCTAATACAGTCAACGAAAAATAATCCCTACTCAATGGCGAAATCAACTAAACTAACTAGTTGTTTTTTACAGTTTCATATTAATTTCTGACTCATACGACTAAAGTAATAACTTTTGCATTCGACTAACTTACACCACATGTGTGGGGTTTGAGTAATACAAAAACCCCTTTTCGCCAGAGGTTTCGAACAAGAGACTCTGAATCAGTAAATGCCAACGAGAGGCAACAATTTGATTGAGAACCCGTAACCGTACGCAGATGTCGACGTTGATTCTGAGCGAAGCGTCTTTCCAAAATAAACAGTTTATTTCATTATTTTACATTTTGAAATCTATTGTGTTAATAAAATCCTTGTACGTTATAAAATGTTTTGAAATAACATAAAACCGCAATATTTTTTGTTTTCTTAACCCTAGACAGCTAACCTTCGTCGATTCGACGAGTACGAGAAAGAATATTCGTTGCCTCTCTTGCCCGCGAGGTTTGATCATCCCAACGTTGCTTGTCAACTCAGTGTTCGCTGAGCTTTTCTGAGAGGCACATGTGTTTGGTGGGTAAGTACGATATTTTTCTAGATATTACGATAATGCTCGTCATTTCGACGAATGGTTAGGGATTTAATGTAATATATGTTTTTTATTTTTTACAGTTTTAATCATGTCTTCAAGGCGATTGCTGTGTGAGGAAAGTATAATGCGTTTGTTATTGGACGAGGACGATGACGGGGCATTGGAGGAATTATCCGATAGTGAAACTGAAGACACTGTATTGGTGGATAATGTTGAAAGTGATAATCAGTCAGAAGAGTTATCATTACTTTCGGGCGATGAAGACGTTCATGAGGGGGTTTCTGGTGATTTGATGGATGATGTGCCGGGACTTGCAACACCTTCTGCTTCAAACGAAGTAAGCTCAGGTAACGATCCTAGTATTCTGGCATTCTCAAGCAGCACTATCCGCAGTCGGTCCCGTCATGTTTGGGCTACGTGCAAAGGGCGAATGTCGAATAGAACAGCAGCAATAAATATAGTACGTGGAGCCAGGGGGCCAACTCGCGCAGTAAAGGATATTGTCGACCCGCTAATGTTATTTGAACAATTCATAACAAATCAGATAGTAGACGAGATTTTAAAATGGACAAACTTAGAGATTGAGATGAAAAGACAGAACTATGAGTCAATATCATCTACGCAAAAAAACACTAGCAAAGAGGAGATCAGAGCCCTGTTGGGAATTATGGTGTTAACTGCAGCATTTAAAGACAACCATCTGACCCTTGATGAATTGTTCAATTCAGAGTATTGTGGTACAAGATATGTATGAGCAAAGACAGGTGCGAATTCCTTCTTCTATGTCTACGTTTTAATGATAGAGCAGTTCGCTTACGACGGCAAAAAAACGATCTTTTACCCCCATAAGAGATATATGGGAAATGCTTATTGTCCAGTGCCGCCAAAACTACGTTCCTGGAACAAATGTTACTGTTGATGAGCAGCTACTGGCTTTCCGCGGCAGGTGCAAGTTCAGAATGTATGTACCAAATAAACCCGCCAAGTATGGGGTCAAGTTAGAAATGATGTGTGATAGTGGCACAAGGTATATGGTCGACTGTATACCATATCTCGGAAAAGGAACCAAAACAGGATGGATGCCTTGGGAGAGTACTTCGTAAAGGAACTTACTCGTAGTATTCACGGCACGAACAGAAACGTTACCATGGACAATTGGTTTACCTCAATACCACTAGCAAAGCAATTACTTCAGCAGCCTTATAAGCTGACAATTGTAGGAACATTACGTTCTAATAAACGGGAAATTCCAGAAGAAATGAAGAACAAGAAAAGAAGTAAGAGGAATAATCAAACCACCGAAGTCAATACATCCAGAAAGGTGAATACATCGATGTTCGTGTATGATGGACCCCTTACACTTCTTTCCTTTAAACCTAAACCATCAAGAATGGTTTACATGCTTTCCTCTTGTGATGAGGAAGCCTCAGTTAATCCAGATAATAAAAAACCACGCATGATAGAGTTCTACAATTCTACAAAAGGTGGCGTTGACACATTTGATCAAATGTGCTCTGTAATGTCATGCAGCAGAAAAACCAATCGATGGTCAATGTGCGTTTTCTATGGAATGATGAATATAGCATGCCTCAACAGCTACATACTTTATTGCCACAAGGTCTCGGTACAGGGTGAAAAAATACTGCCTAGGCGTGATTTTATGAAGAAGCTGCATTCACAACTTGTAGAACCTTGGCTGAAAATCCGACAGGAAATTCGTACCATGCCGACCCACATCAAAGACAAAATAACAGAGATATTATTTCCCAATAATGATGAAAATCAAGGTCAAAGCCAACAATCAGCCACCAATGACCTTCAACCAGCAGAAGCACCAACTAGTAATAAAAGGAAAGCTTGCGGTCTATGTTCCTATAAAAAAAGGCGTATGACAAAGTCGGTATGCGCAAAATGTAACATTGCAATTTGTGGTGAGCATAAAGTTGATTTTTGCATAAAATGCTCTTTAAAAAATTAGTTTTTATATCTTATCCAAAATATTTATAGTGTTTTTATTAAAGTACGCCAAAGAAGAAATGGCTGTTATGTGTTTCTCTATTTTAAGTTTTTTTTATAAATATGTTGTCTTCTCGGATCTTATTAAAACTAATGCCTTAATTAAAGATGTGTTCAACAAATACAATTTGAAATAGAATATAAAATGAATGTTTTATTTTGTACAATAGTTCCTGAAATACATATATTTGCAATTAAAATAATTAAAGATTGTTTAAATGCATGAAATAAAGACACTCTAACAATGCTCGACGAGTCGACGAATGGTTAGGGTTTATAGGGGGCTACTGAAGGTTAGCTGTCTAAGGTTAAACGAAGCTACAATGTGTGGGAACAAACCTCTCATATTTTGTGGGCTCAACGGAAAGAAAAAAATTATAAATTTCCCATCATTGCAAAATGAAAAGTGTTAAAAAGGCATGGGTAAGAAGCATAAAGCTCACAGTTTTAATCTAATAAAGTGGCGCAATAAAATTGTACAGCCTTGGCGAGTTATGAAAAATTCGATTCATTCGTCAGAAGCTGAGAGCAAGCCACAAAGAAAGCGGCTCTACACAAATTTAATTTCGAAACAGATGGAGATAGAATGAACAGAAACAGCTTACGGGAATTTAAAGGTTTTGAATTCGACGAAAACGTCAATCTGTAACGTGTTAGCAGATAATGTTAATAAATAAATTATAAATTTAATTTTAAGTTGATAAATTTATTAACATTCTCTGGTTGGGCTAACAAGAACGCAGACAATTTGCTATACCAATGATTTGGACCGAACTAAAGGGAAGTACTTGTCAGTTTTCTTTGACTCAAACCAAAGGCATTACAAATAGTTCAAAACCTAGCATCCGAACTCGTCTTCAACAAACCGAACATGGTACCAAAATTTTTATAAAACCTATTCCTAGAAATTGCCCAAACTCAGAGGAGAAAAAATTAAAGAGATAATATTTGTAGATTTACAAATACGGTGAGAAAGGAAGTTGACGAACAACTGAATGATCAGGAAAAAATCATCTGGCAATATTTTGTGAACGGTGTCCAAACCTTGTAGGAAACCATAAATTGGAAAATTACAAAGACTTAATAAATGAACTTACAATGTCATAAAAAACGTAGAGGTGTAATATGTCCTTAAAAAACATAAGCTGGACTCTCATTTGTATTTTATTCTGGTAAATATGAGTGATGTGAGTGACGAACATGGCGAGAGGTTCCATGAGATCATATCCTTAACCCTGGACTACCAATGCTAATTTTTATACGTAAATACTATTTCTTAGTCGAATCGACTAACATGTATTCAGCACTGCCTTTTCAGTTTTGATGCATCAACTGTCATATAATAGCATGTTCTTATATGAATATTTTGTTAGTAGCCGTTTTGATATAATTTTAATTTCAAAAATTCATTTTCAAAAAAAAAATTAAAAATAACATTTTGTTTTTTGATCAGGTATAAAACTAGCATAAATAAATATATATAAAACAGTTCAATAGTTATAAAAGTAATTCAAAGCAAAGGAAAATAAAGTAACCCAAATAAGGAAGAGCTAAGTTCGGGTATAATTGAACATTTCATACCTTTGCAACTAGCAAGGAATATAAGGGGTCTAGGGCGAGTTTCCAACCGATTTTATTCTATCTAAGCACAAATATGCACCCTTATAAGAAAAAAAACGCTCTCTTAATTTTATTAGGTCTTCTTTATTAGTGAAGACACCGCTTACGGTCATAGCCGAGTTAACACCAGTCTGCCAGTCGTTCTCCCTTTTCGCTATATTGGCCGATGTATGCGGTATGAAGCCACCCGAAAGTTCAAAAATCTTAATATTAGTTATTTGAGTGAATTTGAATGTATTTACAGTGTCCAGCACTCGAAGTGTAACCATTTAAAAAACCATAAATTCGATTTGGAAAATTATTTTTATTTATTTTAAAGTACAAAATGTGTGAAAATATTCATAAATTCAGGACCAATTCGCTTTTGCTCGATATGGCCACCTTTTGCCTTAACTATGGCCTTGAGACGGTTAAAAAAAGAATCGCAAGCTGCCCGAATGTGACTTGTCGGTATTTTGCCCACTCACGGACAATGGCTTTCTTCAGCATCTCGTGTATTTTTTTACCTTCGGACTTTGCACTCCAAAATAGCCCAGAGAGAATAATCCATTGGATTCGCATCTGGAGAATTCGAGAGCCATTGTGTGTTCGTAATGAAGTTCGGAAAGTTGTTTTCAGCCATTCTTGGTTCACTCGCGCTTTGTGAACGGTGCTGAGTCTTGTTGAAACGTCCATGGTTTGCGACCGAAATGTTTGTTTGCCCACAGCTTCAAAGCAGACTCCAAAACACATGTCGCATTTACTTTGACGCCAGGCTCGATGAAAATAATTGGAAAGCGCCCATCTGCGGTGACAGCGGTCCAAACCATTATTTGTGGCGGGTGCTGCCTCTTGGTGGCCAACCGATGACTTAGATTCTCGTATGAACGGTCGGTCAAGTAAACCCTATCGTTTTGAGAGTTTACGAATTGCTCAATTGGAAAAATTTTTTAGTCAGAAAATACAATGTTCGGAATTTGACCGCTTTCGGCCAAGCGAAGCAACTGCTTCGCTCTCTCATGTCTTCCTTGTTGCTGCTTCGGTGTGAGATCATGGGCCTTTTGGAACTTGTAAGGCTTGATCTTGAGCTCATTTTTCAATATACGTCGGATGCTGCGGTCGGATACTTTCAGTTTTAGCCATTTGATTGGCAGTTCGTCGTGGATTTCGCTCAAGTCGCTTCTTCACTTTCCGAACCATCACACGTGGCATTGCAGTCTTTTGATGACCACCTCCATGGTGCTACCAGTATCATTGTAACGAGTGATGGTGCGATAAACAAAAACTTTATTCACATTTAGGTGTTTGAACTCACGAACAATTGCTAAATATAAAGCAATCACACTATTACGTTTGAATTCCCTCGCTGATCCCTTATTTTGCGTGCACTTTTTGCAAAACGCTTTTGTACACTTGAGAATAATACTCCGAACTGTCATTCAGCAAATTTATAAACAGCTGATTCCAGTTCGACAGCTGCGCGAATGGTCTGAAGTTGGTTACACTACAAGTGCCGGACCCTGCATATATCTCACACATTGACCGATATTTTCGATAAAAAGCCAACTATAAGCACGGGCTGCATATATTTAACACCTAGGGACTTGAACAGTTTTGGTTCGACTTATGAAATTTTTAGTCATAAGGTGGAAATCTTCAATTGCACTATTCGTGCAAAGTTATATCCTGATCTATTAATTCACTCTTCATTTGTATTCATTTAAAATTGTGTTATAAGTGAAGGGGCCGTAGCTGTAGTCATATTAGTAGTAGATTTCACTCATTTTACGAGCTAATATAGGAATACACGCAGAATGTCACTAACTCGATTTGGCAATCGGTCGGGCAGGTTTCGAGATATGCGTTTACAAGTGGGTGGTTTCACGGCCATAAAATTTTGACTCCGAATCCATTATAGCTCATTAAAGCTTCTATATAGAGATTAAGCGTGGTTATCATCCGATTTCACATTTTTTAACACTGTCGGTAGGAGTTCTTTTAACATTTGCGCTAGGCGAGTTTGGCTGTTATAGCATAAGTGATTTCAGAGATATGTATCTTAAACTTATTATAAAGGGGGCCACGCTCATTTTTTCAAAATTTTTGCCCATACGATGAGTGACATTTTTCAACAAAGAAGTTCCATTGAATTATGTGTGCAGAATCAAATTTCTGTTTCCGGAACGTTAGAAATTATGGGAAAGGGCTTCGGTGATAATTGCTTGTCGAAAGCTAATGTTTTTATTCAAAGAGAGAACGCGTTGACAACGAACCACGTGCGGGATGGCCATCAACATCAACTGGTGATCAACACGTCAATAAAATAAAGGATTTGGTGATTGAGAATCGACGATTAATAGTCAGATATCTTACTGGTATGGTTGGAATATCTGAAGGATTCGAGAAAATCATTTTGACAGATTATTTTGGCCTAAAAAAGTGAAACACGATTGGTGCCAAAATCACTCAGCTTTTTCGAAAAACAGCGCCGCGTCAACTACCTGGTAAAAAAAAGTCGGAATTGTGAGCCGGAAACTCTGGGTTTTTGGACCACGATAATGTACCTTTACATACTGATTCTTCGTAAGTTTTTCGCCAAAATTTTAACCAATATCATGCCGCAACCACCACATTCGCCTGATTTAGTTTGTTGTGACTTTTGGCTATTCAGCAAACTCAAACGACCGCTCCGGGGAAACCGTTTTGAGTCAATTAAAGACATTAAGCTTAAATCACTACGCGCCTTAAAAGCCATGCCGGAAATTTACTTTAACAACTGTTTCGAGGATTGGAAAAAACGTTGGCCTAAGTGTATTGGGGCCAATGGGATTTCTTTGAGAGAACGACATACACAAATTTTGAAGAATAAATTCAGAATTTTAAAATTATGAACAAATTATAGGAAATTGACTTGGTTTGACTTCATAAAACACAAAACTACCCATTCTACATCATTTGAAACTACTTTGTTTTGCGACAAGGAGATAAAACTTAACGTTTATTAATGGAATACTCATCACTTCCAATTCGTTTAGGGATATTCATTTATTCGACAATCCATTTAATCACCATGCACGCTATTTACAAAAAATAGTCAAGCATTGTTAAATCGCACGATATTGGAGGTGTCGCCACTGGTCCACGACGAGATATTACGCTAGTTAAAGAACGTATTCCTTATAATAGTAACAAACATTAAAACAACTTTTTGTTTCAGTAAACAGAATGCATCAAAACAATTTTGAGTTGGAACAATTGAAATGTACTATCACTACAACAAACAATCCTAAACAAACAAGTATAAATACAACTTTGAGTTTGAATACCACAACAACCTTATCTTAAAACAAAGCAAATGTATTTAAGCAAACAATATATACGTAAACAAGCCTAAAGAAATAATATAATCTATATCTAAACAAATTATCACCTAGTAATAAGTAAATATACTAGTTAGTATAAATAGAAGTAAGAACCATGTAATAAGTTAGTCTTAAGAGTATAAATAAAGAGTACACATTTCGGTGCAGCCCAAAATATATTCTTTTGATTCATTTTTACTTAATGTAAAAATTGGAAGGATGGAGTCATGTGTAGAAGTTCACGCAAGTGAGGAAAGTTCTCTGATCGCCATTCACTTGGGAGTGGCCAGAAACGATTCTTTTACATATGACTCAAGCAGCTCACGACTTCCGGTCTCTGACCAAGTATCCTCTGGGTAGCCTAAGAACATCCGTTTGAAGGCGAGCTAAAGTGAGAAGGCGAAAAATCCCCTACTTAGGGTTGTGCGCTGGGTTTGGGACCCGCCACGTAAAAAACCGCACCAATGAAAACCAACAATCAGCCTCGGATGAGAGCCCCCCCTTTTGATGACGACCATGGCAAGCGAAATAAGGACTACGAATTGAGGGCATGCACCTGGAATGTCCGGTCCCTTAATTGGGAAGGTGCCGCTGCCCAGCTGGTTGATGTCCTCGTGAAAATAAAGGCTGACATCACCGCCGTCCAAGAAATGCGATGGACGGGACAAGGACAGAGACGAGTAGGTCCTTGTGACATCTACTACAGTGGCCATATAAAGGAGCGCAAGTTTGGTGTTGGATTCGTGGTGGGAGAGAGACTCCGTCGCCGAGTACTATCATTCACTCCGGAGAATGAACGTCTAGCCACAATCCGCATCAAAGCGAGGTTCTTCAACATATCGCTGATTTGCGCCCACGCCCCGACGGAAGAGAAGGACGATGTGACCAAAGATGCCTTTTATGAGTGCTTGGAGCGCACTTATGAGAGATGCCCCCGCCACGATGTCAAAATCGTGCTTGGCGACTTCAACGCCAGGGTGGGCAAAGAAGGTATCTTTGGCACTACGGTCGGTAAATTCAGCCTCCACGAGGAAACATCCCCAAATGGGTTGAGGCTGATCGACTTCGCCGGGGCCCGAAATATGGTTATCTGTAGTACTAGATTCCAGCATAAGAAGATACATCAAGCTACCTGGCTGTCTCCGGATCGAAAAACCACCAACCAGATCGATCATGTTGTGATAGACGGAAGACACGTCTCCAGTGTTTTAGATGTGCGTGCGCTCCGAGGTCCTAACATCGACTCGGATCACTATATTGTTGCAGCCAAAATTCGCACCCGCCTCTGTGCAGCAAAAAAAGGCACACCAACAAACACAAGGAAGGTTCGACGTCGAGAAGCTGCAATCACAACGGACAGCCGAACGGTTTTCTACTCGGCTTGCACTCCTGCTCTCTGAGAGCACTCGTCAACAACTCGGTATAAGGGAACTGTGGGACGGCATCTCAAACTCCTTACGTACAGCTGCAACCGAAACCATTGGTTTTCGGAAAGTGCAAAAGAACAGCTGGTACGACGAGGAGTGCCGTGTCGCAGCGGAGAGAAAACAGGCTGCCTACCTCGCAACGTTACGATCGACCACAACACGTGCGGGATGGGATAGATACCGAGAGTTGAAGAGGGAAGCAAGACGCATTTGTAGACAGAAAAAGAAAGAGGCCGAAATGCGTGAGTACGAAGAGCTTGATAAGCTGGCCAACAGGGGTAATGCTCGAAAATTCTACGAAAAGATGCGGCGGCTTACAGAAGGTTTCAAGACCGGAGCATACTCTTGTAGAACCCCCAAAGGTGATCTAGTCACCGATGCCCAAAGCATACTTAAATTATGGAGGGAACACTTCTCCAGCCTGCTGAATGGCAGTGAACGTACAACGCCAGGAGAAGGCGAACCCGATTCCCCAATCGATGACGATGGAGCAGACGTTCCATTGCCCGACCATGAAGAAGTTCGAATAGCAATTGCCCGCCTGAAGAACAACAAAGCGGCAGGGGTCGACGGATTGTCGGCCGAGCTATTCAAACACGGCGGCGAAGAACTGGTAAGGAGCATGCATCAGCTTCTTTGTAAAATATGGTCGGACGAAAGCATGCCCAACGATTGGAATTTAAGTGTGCTATGCCCAATCCATAAAAAAGGAGACCCCACAATCTGCGCCAACTACCGTGGGATTAGCCTCCTCAACATCGCATATAAGGTTCTGTCGAGCGTATTGTGTGAAAGATTAAAGCCCACCGTCAACAAACTGATTGGGCCTTATCAGTGTGGCTTTAGACCTGGTAAATCAACCACCGACCAGATATTCACCATGCGCCAAATCTTGGAAAAGACCCGTGAAAGGAGAATCGACACACACCACCTCTTCGTCGATTTCAAAGCTGCTTTCGACAGCACGAAAAGGAGCTGCCTCTATGCCGCGATGTCTGAATTTGGTATCCCCGCAAAACTAATACGGCTGTGTAAACTGACGCTGAGCAACACACAAAGCTCCGTCAGGATCGGGAAGGACCTCTCCGAGCCGTTCGATACCAAACGAGGTTTCAGACAAGGCGACTCCCTTTCGTGCGACTTTTTCAACCTGCTTCTGGAGAAAATAGTTCGAGCTGCAGAACTCAACAGAGAAGGTACCATCTTCTATAAGAGTGTACAACTGTTGGCGTATGCCGATGATATTGATAACTTTGAAGTTGTAGATAATTTCGTCTATCTTTGAACCAGCGTAAACACCACCAACAATGTCTACCTGGAAATCCAACGCAGGATTACTCTTGCCAACAGGTGCTACTTTGGACTGAGTAGGCAATTGAAAAGTAAAGTCCTCTCTCGACGAACAAAAGCCAAACTCTATAAGTCGCTCATAATTCCCGTCCTGCTGTACGGTGCAGTGGCTTGGACGATGACAACAACCGATGAGTCGACCTTAAGAGTTTTCGAGAGAAAAGTTCTGCGAAAGATTTATGGTCCTTTGCGCGTTGGCCACGGCGAATATCGCATTCGATGGAAATATGAACTGTACGAGATATACGACGACATTGACATAGTTCAGCGAATTAAAAGACAGCGGCTACGCTGGCTAGGTCATGTTGTCCGGATGGATGAAAACACTCCAGCTCTGAAAGTATTCGGCGCAGTACCCGCCGCGGGAAGCAGAGGAAGAGGAAGACCTCCACTCCGTTGGAAGGACCAAGTGGAGAAGGACCTGGCTTCGCTTGGAATATCCAATTGGCGCCAAGTAGCGAAGAGAAGAAACGACTGGCGCGCTGTTGTTGACTCGGCTATAATCGCGTAAGCGGTGCCTACGCCAGTAAAGAAGAAGAAGAAGAAAAATTAACTCGCTCACCGAAAGTTTTCTTAAATAAATTGTTTTGTATGCTGGCTGTAAGTGGTTGGAACCAAAGGTCGTCCACATCAACATTCACTACTTCAGGCATGAAAAAGTCATCGTTTTTACCGAAAGTGATCAAAATTGATTTTAAAACATTAAAACTTTAGATTAAGTTAGTATATCATTAATTGTTCTCTAAAAAATTCTAGGCACATTTTTCAATCCCAGAGGCATTCTCGAGAATTCTTATTTCCCGTTATTAACGGAAAAAGCCGTTTTTTCGATATCCTTATTTGACATTAAGATTTGATGAAATCCTGATCTGGAATCGGATAACGATCAGAATAAGTATGTAGTTTTATGTTCTGTTATTTTTTTTTTAATTGATTACCAGCCTAAGTTTTGGTTAACCATCATCCCTTGTACCCTTTTTTGGTACTACGGAGTCTTACTAGACCTTATGATATTTTCATTAATAAACGATTTTGCAGAAAGGGGATATGGATATTGTCTGCTCCATATCGTATCCTCACTTTTCATTCTTATTTATGCTTTTACATTTGTAATGAAGGGGAAGCTTGTATTAATGCCTGAATGCGTTTGGGCAATTGTTTCCTTTATTTAGGATATATATTCAGAGAAATGCTCATCCTGATTATTATTTTTCACAATTTCGTAGTTTTTTTTTACCGAATGAACTTATTTCGCTCATTAAGGAGTTGTCTTTGTTCATATAGTCGAAAAAGGCTTCTCGTATTTCTAATCAAAATTCAACTTGTTTTTTTTTTTTTTGTAATGAAGTTTAATGAACCAAATATATACTATTTTGGATGACTACATTTTGCCTTTTTTCTGCTAGAGACATTATTCCATCAGTGCAATATTTTTCTGAGGCTTCTCTTGAAGCCAACTTGACTCCATTAAGGGAGTTCTGCATTGATCGAAACAAATGGTAGTCCGAAGGTGCAAGGGCTATATGGTGGATGCATCAAAACTTCCCAGCCAAGCTCTCCCAGTTTTTGCCGAATCATCAAAGATGTGTGTGGACTAGCGTTGTCCTGATGGAAGATGAAGCCCTTTCTGTTGATTAGTTCTTGCTGTTCTTTCTTTTTCCATTACTTGCTTCAATCTCATCAGTTCTTGACAGTAAAATGTAGAATCAATCGTTTGACTAGGCTGGAGCAACTCATAGTGAATGATTCCTTTCCAATCCCACCAAACGCTTAGCATAACTTTGCGGGGCGTCAATCCTGGCTTTGTGACCATTTTTCGAGCTTCACCTCAGTTGGACCATTACCTTTTTCGCACATTATTGTCGTATTTGATCCACTTTTCATCTCCTGTTACCATTAAATGGTTCTATTTAATTTCGTTTTAGCAAAGATTCGCAGATATTAATTCGGTCCATTAAATTTTTTACAGACAATTCATGTGGTACGCAAACATCGAACTTCTTTTTGTAACCAGCTTTTTTTAAATGGTTCAAAACCTTTTGATGATGAATGTGAAGTTCCTTAGCGATGTCATGGCTGCTTATGTGCTTGTCCTGGTCAATATTTTCCTAATTTCATCGACTTTTCAACGATAGGTCGACCATTATTTTCACTCATTTTTGAACAGTTGTAAGTTTTTTCAACTTCCCTAAAATTAATTTTTTTTTTGGTTAAATGCTACGGCATCTATTAACAAAATACGAAAATACTTTTTCGGCTACCCAATATTTCCAATCATGGGTTGATGTTTCAGGATCTTTTTGACCCTGAGATAAAATATATATTTTTAACATAATGTTATCGCCGAAATTCTCTGTTGACTGTATGGAAACTTTATGTTCCTTAATTTTTTTTAATGTATTTTTTTTATTTTTGGCATTATTACTTTTGGCTTGTTTCCTACTATAACTATTACTACTATAACTATATGTTCCTTATTATTATTGTTTTTGTTTCTTATATGAATATTTATATCCAATGTTTTTGCAATTTTTTCAATAGTATTGTCTTCCACATTACAAATTTTCCAACTGGACATATCGATGTGTGCCTTAATATTTTTAAAGGAATCGTACACTAGGATAAGAGCAGATTCTAACCCTTCTAATTCGTAGAAAATCTGCCTAACCCCAAACAAGGTTATTACATACATACATATGTGGTAACATTTGATAATGGAATAGCCATTCACGGTTTTTATCCGTATAATAGTTGGCTAATATATATGTATGTTGTACTCCTATTATCGCAGACTCCTGGCTTGATATAGCAGGAGGTTGCTCACGTATCGACAATGGCCTTTAGACTTCCGCCAAATTGACTTATGCTAATGCATAAGTGGGTTTAGAGAAAATACTTAGTATGTCCCTTAGTGGGGTATTTAGTCCTGTTATAAAAATTCGAAGGGCATGGTCCCTATTCTTTTTGTTTACTTCTTTTATAATATCCGCGTTGTTTCCATGTGTCATAGTTGTTTATTTATTAATAGAGTAAATTTTTTGTTGACCAGGTTGTAATATTTTTCAACCCTGCCTTAGGATGATTAGTTCCTGTTCTATTATATGTATAGGATGTTTGCCCGCATATGCAAAATCTAAGCGAGATAGAGTTGCATGGAAATTAAGTACCGTTCCATGGTTCGTTAAAGCATCGTTTGCATCATACGTTATTTTATTTCGAAGAATTGAGAGTCCAGTGAAGTATATTCTACTATCCTTCACGTATAGGCTCATATCGTTAAGAGCTGCCTTCTTAAGTAGGTTGTTGTTAATTGTATAGCTCATCCGACATATGTATCTAACAAACTGGTTCTGTTTATCTTCCAATTCTTTTGGACTAACTTATGGTGATTAGTCCAAATACTAAATGTCTCAGTTTCATCAGAACTATGTATCTGAAGAGTCCAGGTCTATCCCGCGGTTTCTGCAATAGCATTAAATTTTCTAATAGCTATTGATAACCAACTATCAAATCTATTATCATTAACATTAACAAAATTTTTGCGTTCACTTCTTTTTTATTAAAATATTAACTGAACATATTCATACATATTTAGTTATTACTTTCAATATGTTCTTCTAATTATACTCTCGCAACAAAGTTGCTAAAGAGAGTATTATAGTTTTGTTCACATAACGGTTGTTTGTAAGTCCTAAAACTAAATGAGTGATAGGGTTATATATACCAAAGTGATCAGGGTGACGAGTAGAGTTGAAATCCGGATGTCTGTCTGTCCGTCCGTCCGTCCGTCCGTGCAAGCTGTAACTTGAGTAAAAATTGAGATATCATGATGAAACTTGGAACACGTATTTCTTGGCTCCATAAGAAGGCTAAGTTCGAAGATGGGCAAAATCGGCCCACTGCCACGCCCACAAAATGGCGGAAACCGAAAACCTATAAAGTGTCATAACTAAGCCACAAATAAAGATATTAAAGTGAAATTTGGTACAAAGGATTGCATTAGGAAGGGGCATATTTTGAGGTAATTTTTTTGGAAAAGTGGGCGTGGCCCCGCCCCCTAAAAAGTTTTTTGTACATATCTCGGAAACTACTATAGCTATGTCAACCAAACTCTACAGAAACGTTTGCTTCAGGCATTTACATATACAGTTCAAAAATGGAAGAAATCGGATAATAACCACACCCACCTCCCATACAAAGGTTATGTTGAAAATCATTAAAAGTGCGTCAACCGACTAACAAAAAACGTCAGAAACACAAAATTTTACGGAAGAAATGGCAGAAGGAAGCTGCATCCAGGCTTTGTTTAAAAATTGAAAATGGGCGTGGCGTCGCCCACTTATGGACTAAAAACCATATCTCAGGAACTACTTGACCGATTTCAATGAAATTCGGTTTATAATATTTTCTTAACACTCTGATGACATGTACAATATATGGGTGAAATCGGTTCACAACCACGCCTTCTTCCAATATAACGCTATTTTGAATTCCAGCTGATGCCTTCTCTGTATAATACATACATACATATAAATGAAAATACAATTCAATACTCAAAGTACACAAATTGATCTAATCCACTTAATTTTCAACAAAATAAAAAAATATATAAATGATGGATAATGAAATCTCGATTATCACTTTATCATGCGAGAGTATAAAATGTTCGCTGACACCCGAACTTAGCCCTTCCTTACTTGTTTTTATTTTGATTTTTTTTTTTTTACATTTTGCTAAATTGCAATTTACGCTGGGACCATGTGACAGAGACATTGTACATCATGTTGCCGCCCAAAATTTTTGTGGAAATGAGAATTGAGCTGGCAAACCACCAAAATGTCTATTTCTAGCAATTTTTAGTTGGTATTAACAGTACTTGTGATCGCAATTGCGTAAAAGTAGCAGGTGTGGTAAATACGTATGCGATATGCGATTTTTCGTTAAAGCTGTTTATACTTTTACGTGTAACGCTCTTTTGATTTTAATAATGGCAGGAAATTTATTAAGGAGGACAAGTAAAGTATGTAGTAATTTCACAAAAACTATCGTTAACAAATTTAAAGAAGCAAAATGGGCATCCTACAGTGGAACTAACACCTAATATTTTCTGCGGCCACTAGGACGATGACAAGGCCAAAGTGCTAATATTTTTAAATGCAAATGCTTAAAACATGTTTTAGTTATATAAGTTTAGTCGTTTGAGAAGTAATCAGAAGTTGCAGTTTCTTAAAGATTTTTTAATTTAATTTAATTATACAATATTTTTAATCTTGTTTATTTTTGAAACCAGATATTAAAGCTTATGTGATGAATTTAAAAATAAATATAAAGTACATATCTTTTCATATACAAACGTTGTTCCGAAGTAATACCATGTTCAGACCGAAAATTTAAAAGATTAGATTACATTTATAGCGGGATTCTGTAACCAGTCTCTAGTCTCTATTTGAGACATTTTGAGACAAAGTATCAATTTGATACTAGTTGCTATTCACTAAACAGTCTCCAGCGTTAGTCTCAAAATATTGAGACCTGGTAGTTAGCTGCTCACAAAACTAAAAAGAACTCCTGCTGCCATTTTCAATGTAATGAATAGAGATCATCATAGATATTAATCGATTGTCGTTTTTTTACATTTTGTAAGCAATTCGAACACGAAAAGGTTAAAAATAAATAAATTTCGTAAATATTATGAAATATAGTCAACATATATTTTTATTTTTATTGATAATTATGTTTTTTGACTATGTTATAGAAAAGTTAATATTTGTTATCGACATATTTATTATCATTCAAGTGTAAAAACATCTCTGAATAATGAAATGTAATAGATTTTGAGACTGTCACTTACAGAATAGCAAAATCGTCTCAAGTCTCAAAAATTGTCTCTAACTTAAAATCTCAAATTTAGAGACTTGATACTGTCTCACGTTACAGAATCGCACGGTTAATCATTTCATAACTCAAAATGATCTCACTGCCGTTAGAAAGATCAAAAAACAGCTGTTATTGTCATTCATGAACTCACATCGCTTAATATTTATCAAAAGAAAAGATTGTCATATAGTATTTTGAAATAAAAGCCGTCTTTTTTTAAATATTTTCCATATAATAGAAATAATGGATGCATTTTTTCATTTGTTAAGTCGATTTTCAGGTGAACTTAGATTCATTGCTTTAAAAAAATTTGTTTGTTTACATTTTTTTTCTTTTTGTAGTGTCTAAATCAGCTGTGATAATGTAATAGATTTCCAATGCTGACTAGTAGATGGCGCAAAATCAGAGTCGCACAGAGAGATTTTGCGTGGATCAGTTTCAAATCATTTCAATGAAGTTATTTGCAACTGTCATTTTTGTATGGCGAAATCTTGATAAACTTATAAGATTAGTGGGATAAACCACTCAACAGTCGAAATCGTATGATTAAGTGTCGGTCGGAACATGGTATAAGTCTATTCATTATGAAATGATAATCCAAACAGTATAAATCAAGTATTAGCTGTCGAAAAGACCTAAAATAAGTATGGCCTCGAAAAAAGCACCTGACACCAAATGACATGAATCACAAGAGCAAATGCACTTTTTTGTGCGTATCAGTTCTTGATTATTTTGATTTCGTTTATTTTTCATTCTTGAAAGTTGTATTAATATAAAATGTTCCGTTCCATTCGGAAGTTACATAAATGTAAAATGTTCGTTCCGTTCCATCCGGATTTAGCCCTTCTTTACTAGTTTTCCATCAAACTGTTGTACTTTCTGTTTTGGTTAGTGCGAAATTTACATACATATGTATGCATGTATTCTCCAAGTAAACTGCTTCGCTTTCCACCAACTGCATGTCCAAAAAACCCAAAGGCAAACAAATCGTAGTTATCTTTAGATATAAACATAATAATTCGTATGCAAATAACCTTTTTTAGTTGAACAGTTCTCAATGGTAACTCGTAAAAAAATGGTAGCTGATTATTTACATTATCGAAAAAAAACTTTACAAATGTAATTACGTTTTATTTGACCAAACAGACCAAAGAGAAATGGGAAAGAATGCAATTCCATAAATTATTTTGACCACCACAACAACCGTAGCACATATTTGGAGTGTATTTCTGTGAATGTATAAAATAACACATAAAACGGAAGTGTACATTTTGATAATTTGTTTAGAATTGCACCTCATTAACGGCCGCAACGCTGACGGTATTGATGGCGTGAAACCGCATAGACAATCGTAGCAGCAATTCGTCAGCCCTAAAACACAATGACCTGAATATGACAGAGACACATCGCCACCCAATCGCCAAACCTGTTATCGCTTCCAAACAATTAATGATTGTAAGTGTGCATGTGTGTATTGGCCTCTGTGAAATGCACGTCTGGGATGCATCGTAGCACACCTTGCAGCTTTAAATTGCCCAACTCATCAGCAATGAAAATTGATTGCTGACTGCCTTCAGTTTTAATGATAAAGCTGTTGACCGTGGACGTAAGTTTCATGAACTCTACACCCTGTACTTCACCGCTGTTGTTGGCTATGCAAGGGCGTTTACTAATTCACATAATTAAACAATTCCTAATTACAATTAATGTGTGTGGTGCAGCTGCATTCGAGTCAGGAAAATCAGCGCCGCTTTAATTATTTAATTAATCATTTGTTTTGTACATATTTCTCTTTTATTCGAATAATTGAATGTAAATTTTTAATCTGATAAAAGGAGTCAAAATTTGGTTATGGAAAAAATGTAACGCATGTTTACGGCTTGTTATACTCTTCCAAAATACTGCTACGGAGTATATCTTTTTAACCTAATCGAAGGAAGTAATCGGACTACTGTCGCGGCCTCAAAATGTCATTGAACGAAAACATATAAATTGACATATATAAGCAGCATATTAAGAATTTGGAACAGCGAGAAGCAATAACGAGTATCACTTTCGAACCAACAGTTTTGAAAATATGGGCGTGGCTCGTCTCAAAAAGTTTTAATACACGTATCTTCAAAATCATCCGAGATGTTACAAAATGACTTTATGGGAGCCGAGAAACTCATATTTCAGGACCTACTTGACAGATATCCACAAAATTTTGTATGTAATAATATCCTGACGTATTATTGTATTACAGTGCGAAATTTACAAAATCAGACAAAAATTACGAATACTTCCCATATAATACAACTTTAAACTCCAACTTATTCTGTTTTTTACAAATCCAGTACACAAATTAAGAACCAATTAATAATCGGGACGAAACTTTGCACAAATAGTGTCTTAAAGGCATGCCATCTCTGGTCTAAAATTGTCAATATCGGAACATAACTATTCAAGGCTCCATATATCGGAAATGTGGGCCCCAAAGCTTATGGCTGACTTTTTAGCGAAAACATCAGTTAATGTGTGATAAACATAGTTACCATATATATTATACAAAATCGAGTGAAAACTTTTCCTATCCCCTTATAGGTTAAGTAAGTTTATACTGGCTTTCTTTTACGCCACACTTAGATAGACAGGTCCTAACGCCATTATCTTTACAACATTACAAGCATAAGTTTACGTCGTGCAGGACGTCAACGCTTTTTGCGAAGTTTAGTAGAGACTTGTGCCACTAGGCTTTATAGGAACCGTGGGAAAAATTGGACGATGGACGTAGCACTGCCCACGTTTTGGGGAAATCTTATATCTCGGGACCCGACTGACTGATTTCGATAAAATTTAGAACGTGGTATTTCTTTTATATATCTATGTCACCTTGTGAAAATGAGTGGACGATAACCTCGCCTAATTTCCATTTAACACAATTTTTAATTCCACTTGATTCTTTTAGTTTCCAGTACACAAATCAAGAAGTTATTCATATAACGGCATGAAACTTTACACGAATAATACCTTTAATGTGTGCCTCCTTATGACAAAAAATTGTATAAATCAAACCAAAACTGTTCAAGACCCTAGATACCCTCATATACTTAATATAAAGATTTTATCCTGGATATATCGGCCAATATTTAAGTTATCTCAATGAAAATTTCAAATCGTATTTGACTCATAATAGTATATTATTATGTCTAAAATTAATACAATTGGACGAAAACTTCACATAGCCCCATAAGACCATTACCAGAATTTTTGAACATCACCTGATTTCATATAATGACTTCGTTGATTTTGGTTTTTCCTACAAATCTTATACCGAATATACATATATGTAGGTCACTTTATAAGTTAACTCTTTTTATTTGTTTTATTTTATTTTTTATTATTTATAACATAGTTGAAGTTTGTATTGAAAAACTGATTGATTGATGATAATATTGTTATTTAATTACATTATATAAATAAAACTAAAAATAACACTGAATAAATAATATATTAGAAAGAATAAATGAAGTGTAATATTTCAATTATTTGTAGGGAAGCCATAATATTTGTATTTTTGCGAATCATTCGAGCCGCAGCTTCTTCTTCTCCTCCTATGGCCAATAAATCGTATTTCTTCCGGAGGTTCATTAAAAATTTGTGTGGAGGATAGCCAACGTCGCCTAAGAAATTACATTACTCCAATTGCCTTGCAATAAAAACGACAAACAGTTCTACCCAAGATCCAAGTATTATTCTGTTTATTGTTTTGTAAATGCTCTTTTAAATCACTTACATAGGAAACCAAAGAGTCATGATTTGCGCCTTCATGCCTAGCATCCACATACCGAATCGACATTTTATAATCACAAAGCTAAAAATTTTAATAAGTTATACCAGATTGTTTCTAATATACTTCAAATTTTATACATACTCCTACAACAATCAATTTTAAACTGTAGTAGCCCTTTCTGCTAAGATAAAGATGTTGCATTTCTTTTCTTGGTGAAATTATGGGAACATGAGTCCCGTCGATGCCATCTATTAACCATTCCCGTGAAACCAATTTTTGAGTAAAATGTAATCCTTAGTAATTTGGATTTTAACCCACTGGACACGAATGCGTTGTTCAATTATATTTAGAACTTCTTTAATAAGCAACCTACGCCATGCGCCAATGTTTTAATCATTTCCACTGCATTTTTGATAACCAGAGTCAGCAAGAAAACGCAGAGTTGGGCATAGTTTCAATGTAGGAGGTATGGCCGTTCCACGCACACGTTTTAAGAAATGTTCCTTCAATTCATGCTTCTTTATTTAATCGAAAATTATTTAAGGATCTGCAACAAATATTATTGAAAAGCTACTCAATTGCTAATAAATCTGTGGCTTACTTCGCATTTGGAAGCTCCAATGGATTTGAGTGATCGCAAAGGCTTTTTGGTATACGTAGCACATCAATTTTTCCCACAATATTTCCAATAAAATAAATTTGCTAAATAAAAAAAAATTAATGTCAATTTTTTTATTTATTTTAATCTTTATTCACTTTTACGCGAGAAATAACTGAATTCAATTGTTTAAATATGTCGTTGAAGAATTTTCCAGCTATTTCACTATCTGTCTAATTTCACTTTTTTTAGGTTGGCAACATTAATCACACCTCCACTGAACTTAGTTGAAGTTCGCAATACCAAAAAAGAGTTACATTGATCATATGCTGAATTGCCTTAACTTCAATTCGACTTCGAATTGAAAAACGCAATAGGGGCATCAATTCTAACACTTTCTCCAGTAGCAGGAAGTGTTCCAGCGTCTGTCTCGTGCCTATTTCTCAGCACTTTCTACATGTGTCATGATGCCAATAAGTTGCGAAAAGTAACTAGGCCAACAATGATCCTGCAGTATTTTCGGTACTAGGTGAATGAAAGCTTACTTGTTGTGTTTCTGCTCCTTTGTACAAGATCTTACGATCCTGCTTACTCTTAAAGCAATCAATCTCACCCAGATCCGACTGTTAGCTCTATCGGGCAATTTATTACATACCGGAATTAACGATTTGCGTATTTCTTGAGCTGATTCGGTAGTCAAGCGAATGTCTTCTCATTGTATCCTAATATAAAACAAATAAAACATTTTTTCTTATGTCGATAATATATGTAAAATAACTTTTTGAGTGATACAAACAACAAGTGAACAAAACAATTATACTCAGTGCAACATGTAGCAAAACTATAAAAATGTTGCGAAAGAATTCTACATTGATTATTCGACGAAATCGTGAAAGGATAACTATAAAATTTGGTACCTTATAAACTTATGTATATTGAGGGTCATGTACTCAACTAATTTTGATAGTTTATTTTTATCTCGTGAACGAAATTTATGTTAAAATCATTCCCGAACGAGAAATATCTATGCGATATTAACTCAACCGAAGAGGCTTACCGTGCGATTCTGTAACGTGAGACAGTATCAAGTCTCTAAATTTGAGATTTTGAGTTAGAGACAATTTTTGAGACTTGAGACGATTTTGCTATTCTGTAAGTGACAGTCACTAAAAATTTGCCAGTCTCTCAACTGAAAACGAACAGGTCTGAACATCTGTCACATTTCATTATTTAGAGATGTATGTAAAACCTGAATGAAAAAAGACTGTCGATAACAAATATTAAATTATCTTTAACGCAGTGAAAAAGATGAATTACCAATGAAAATAAAAATAAAATGTAGTATTTGAAATCCTATAGAGCTAAAATTTATGTGAAATTGATTTTTTTTTACTTTTACCTGATTGAGTTTTGTATAAAACATAAATACCAACAATCGATTATTATCTGTGATGATCTCTATAAGTGAATTGTCAATACATTCAAAATGGAAAACAGAGGAAAGTAAACGTTAAATTAAAGATTTGCTGCTTTATTCGTTTACTTTTATATAATTAACTGTTGCATTTCCAGAATCCTTGCGTACAACAAAGGAGCAAATCGAATGCTACTTAGCATTTCTAGAGCTTCACCCTAAAATGAAGCTCCACAAGAACGATCCAACACGGCCCAAAAGGTTAGAAGAGCTGTGGATCGAGCTTGCTCAACAATTAAACGCTCTAAAGGGTCCATCACGTTCGCCTACCAAATGGAAGGAGGTATATCTTTACATATACACTTATATATAATTATATATTTAAATTGTAATAAATATCTGGTTTATTTTACAGTGTTTAAACCACTGGAAAAATCAAATTAGATCAAGGGCAAGAAAGGCGAAGGTAAGTAGGATATTAACTGGTGGAGGACCCCTGCAGGAAATACAATCCTCCGAGTTGGAAGAGCGGGCGATGGAAGCACTTGGGAGGACCGTGGTTGATGGACTGCCTGATGTCCCAACTATTGGAGTAGAGGTATGATTAAATAAAATCCTTGCGTATAATATGTTTATAAACATATTTATATTAGTAAATAAAATGGAATATTTTCTTTTTTCGTTTAGAACGACATTGTAATCGATATAGATCCGCAGAGTCCGACAGTAAGTGAGATGCCATCAACTTCACGATCTCGGAGGCAGACTTCTCAAGAAATGTTTGCTGACATGATGGCTGCAATGAAGAAGAGGAGCGAGGAAGAGGCGAAATTTAGAGAGACATCGCAACAATGTTTCCAAAATGTTGCGGACTCTTTGAATAATATGGCAAATGCTATCCGAAGCTGTTTTAAAAAAAAATTTAAAAAAAAAAATTTGTTTAAGTTAAGAAGATATTTTTAAGTTCCTATTAATGTATATAATGCACATACACACCAAAGAATATGTTTAAGTTAAATTATTTTTAAGTTCCTATTAATGTATATAATGCACATACACACCAAAGAATATGTTTTAGTTAAATTATTTTTAAGTTTCTATTAATGTATATAATGTACATACACACCAAAGAATATGTTTTAGTTAAATTATTTTTAAGTTTCTATTAATGTATATAATGTACATACACACCAAAGAATATGTTTAAGTTAAATTATTTTTAAGTTCCTATTAATGTATATAATGTACATACATATAAAAGAAGACTGAATAAGTTAAATTATTTTTATGTTCCTGTAATGATTATTATGTACATACATATAAAAGACTGAATAAATGAATTTATTAATTTTTTGTGAAAATATAAATGAAGATTTATTTGTAAAGATATTTATTTACAAAGATTGTGTGAGAGAATTTAAGCAGCTACGTCGTGCATTTATTCCTGCATTGTAATACTGATTTGTTTGAGCAGGAGAATTATCATTGAAAGAAGAGTATTCAAAGTTTTCAATGTCGATTTCATCGAAGTCACAAATACCATGTTTTTGCAAAATGTTGTGGAAAATTGAGCAAGTATAAACTAAGAACGCGGCGTTTGACGGTGTATACCTCAGTACTCGCTCTTTAGATAAGCAACGGAAACGAGACTTTAAAACACCAAAGGCTCTTTCAATTATGTTCCTGGCCTTTATGTGGATTCTGTTATAAAGAACTTCATTTGGTGCAGATGGGTTTGATATAGGAGTCAAAAGCCATGGCTCTAGTGGATATCCTGAGTCACCTAGAAGCCACTTAAATGAACCAGAAACATGTTCCCATTAATAATTTTATTCTGGCCGGCGATGTTCTCCAAAATCCGGAGTCATGGCATGAGCCAGGAAAACGAGCATTTAAATGGCGAAAAATAAGTTTGTCGTCACAAATCTAAAATTCATATATACATATGTATATTAATTACATTAAATTAATATTTTAACCTACCGCTTCTACGTTAATACTGTAGTAACCCTTTCGGTTCATGTATTCATGTGGAATAACGTTAGACGACGAAGATGGTCCAATTATAGCAACATGGGTGCAGTCAATAGCACCAATAACTCCCTTTATTCCAAACTTATTATGGAAACTAGAAATATTTTTATGTTTTAATATACCACTTTTAATTTAACTCATATATATATACTTTACCCCATTTTAATTGTGTTGTAGTGCTCTGTTGCATTTGGGAAGCTTATTTCCGCATTTTTGTGTTCCAACACAAGTTTGCATATATGCCTTATACTTCGGGATATGCTAGGTTGGCTCATGGCAGATAAATGGCTATTTCCAATGCAGTATTGGTATGAGCCATTTGAAAAAAAATATAGAACTGAAACGAACTAGTACACCAATGTTTAGTAAGAAATTTTAATTTAAAAGCATGAATACTCACCCGAATCTCAAAAGGAATAGCAGATTTTCGGAAGCGATTATCGTGAGGTTTCAAATCCTGCATAAGGTCCCAACACAATGACTTCGGAAAACGAAAATATTTTATAAATATTCCTCCCTCCAATAAAAATGGATCCTCACTATTCCTTAAGTGCGCCAAATTCCTCCTGTTTGCAATTCTAATTGAAAAAAATTAATAATATTTTTATATTCATTGCTATTAAACAATACTTACCTTTCTTCATTTTCATACGTTTGTAAAATTAACAAAAAAGCTGCGACTTCTTCGTCCATTGCTTGTTTTCTATTTTCTTAATACGTTTGTGACCTGCTTATTACCAGCTGACAAAATTTGAGACTATGTTTTGAGACTAGAGACTGAGACTGTATTGTGAATAGTAACTAGTATCAAATTGATACTTTGTTTCAAAATGTGTCAAATAGAGACTAGAGACTGGTTACAGAATCCCGCTATTAATTTGATACTTGTCCAAGGTGTGTTCCAAAGTAAACAGGACTTTTTGAATCTAGCGCCATCTGTATGCCAACAGATGCGTTAGAATCTGCTATCTTTATCGATTGTTCAGTGAGAATTTTATGACATTTCATCTATTGGAAATGAAGTTATTGCGTTTTAAGTGTCACTAAGCTTGTGTTATCGGTGCGAGCTTCGAACAAAGAGTCAACATTAAATTTTATCTTAAAATTGGTAAAACTTTTACCGAAACGTTTTAATTGATGAAACAAGTATATGGCGATAATTGCCTATCCCGTAGCAGAGTGCACGAATGGTTTCAACGTTCTCAAAGTGGTCGTGAGGACATACATGACGATCAACATGTGGGCCAATCAAAATCCGTGATCAGCGGAAATTCCATCGAAAGTGTGCGTTAATTCATCAAAATTCGAAATCATCATTGAAATTCATGAAAATGGAATTAAACATCTCCAAAACATCGATTTATCGTATTTTGACCGAACATTTGGGTTTACGAAAGGCGTGTGCACGGTTTGTTCCACACAAATTGACTGACGTCCAAAAATTGCTCAGAATTCCACATTCGAAGGACGATTATTTAACCAAAAATCACATTTTAACTAATAACCACTCCCCGTATTCCCCAGATATGGCACCGTGCGACTTCTTCCTATTCGGAAAAATGCATTTGCCCATGAGAGGAAAGCGTTATGCAGACGTAGAGGCCATTCAAAAGACTTGCACCGGCATACTGGCGGCCATGCGGGCCAACGAGCTAAAACACTCGTTCGACATGCTTTTGGACCGTGCAAAAAGCTGTATTGAAGCAGAAGGAGACTATTTTGAATAAAATAAATTGATTTTGCCGAAAAAACTATTTGTTCTGTTTTTTTTAAGATAACCCCAACATACCACTATACTGATTTCGAATTTTCCACAAATGTGTGATATTTTAGTCAAATTAACTGGATCATTTTTTTTAATAAAAAAAAACTGAACAAGTAAGAAAGGGCCAAGTTCGGGTGGAACCGAGCATTTTATTATATGGTAAGAATAAAAGAAAAGGAAATACGTTAAGTTATAAAACGTCAGCCAGGGGATCTGAATCTAAGCAATTTCATATATTGTTTATCCAAATACTCCATATAACTCTGATATATAAATTCGCAATAAGATACTAAAAGATGTTCCCCGTGTTTCATTAAAGTACCTCACATACCAACACCAATCATATGACGCGGATGTCTGCCGGATGTTCGAAAATCTTAGTAGTTATTAGTTATTTGAGGCTAGATCAAGTTTTCGTCCAACTGTATCTATTTTATGCACAAAGACATGAGTCCTGGAAGTTTGAAAATCTTTATATTAAGTATATGGGGGCTCAGGGAAGTATTGATCCGATTCAACCCATTTTGGATACACAGAATAACTACTGGCAGAAAAACATTATCTCAGAATTTCAATTGTATATCTCACACACTGACTGATATTTTCGGTCAAAAGACAGCTATAGATAGTCGGGCTTGAAGAGTTCCGGTTGGGTTATTTTGGGTCACAAGGTGGTATACTTTAAAACAATTATGAGTGCAAAACTGTATCCCGTTATATCAATTGCTTTTTGATTTGTACAAAGGAAAGTGAAATAATTAAGTGGTGCTTAAAGTTGTGCTATATGAGAAGTAAGTGTGGTTGTAGTCCGATTTCGCCCATTTTCACGTTGTGAGCATTGCACCCAATAACAGAATCTTGACGTCATAACGTACTTGAAGGAGTTACCTCTCTCCATGTAGTGGGAAACGAAGCAGACTTTTGTGGCTTTCGACTAAAAAATGTTATTATACCTGCGGCCACATTGGAGACATGCTCCAGAGGGACACTGTTTACATATATGCCCAGACCTTAAACAGTTAAATCATAAGCCTGATTTCTTGAAGGCATCGAAACGTTTCTTCGGTGGTAAGTTCAGCCATTCGCGCTTTTTCGTAAGTGAGAGACACCGTTATGGTATGCCACTCCCAGAGAATCGCTAGCAACATCCACAATATTCAGTAATGATTGCGTAGACTCTTTCCCCTGACGTCAACGAAAGGTTTAGCAAATGAGCAAGATGAATTTCAGCCAACTGTTAAGGGTTCAACAGTCCTCGTTTCCTCCAGAATTAACACCACCAACTAACGGCACCAATGAGTAGGGAACAGTTTGTCGCAGTTCGTACGCGGTGGGCAATTCCCGATTGTGCACCAAAGTCTCGAGCACGTCCTTAAATGCCAGCGAATTATTTGTAAACTTTTTATTTGGCAGTACCACGATCATTTTTCAAATGTTTAAAATCACAGATGGTTCGCTCTGCTTCAATGCCTAATATCAAATTACAGCTTTGTAATTCAATTGGTGGCTTTTGTAATAACTTCGCAATACCTGTATATCGATAAGGTGTTACAAACAACCTTTAGGTCGGTCGGAAAGGAAAATTTTCGGTTGAAGTAATATCTTTGAAGCAAAATCTTTGATTTTTTTGTACTAAGCCACTGGCATACCAGGTTTCATCAAGATATCTCACTTTTTACTCAAATTACAGACAGACAGACAGTCAATCGGATTTCTAGTCATCCTAATCAGCTGTACATGTATCACTTTATATCTATCCCGATTAGTTTTGGGTGATACGTAATATCGTTATTCTATGTAGCAACAAGTTGCAAGAGTATAAAAATTAACTGTCACACATTGCGCTTGAAATTAATCCAAAAATTATTAATTCGCCAAAATAATACGAATGATATTGAAGCTTGTTTCCACTTCAATGTGTTTTGTTTTCACAAACAATACTTGATATTTAATGTTCATTGAAAACGTAATTGTAATAAAATTTAGTGTTGCAACGCGCAAAGACCAAACACTTTGTAACTTATAACATGTACATATCTATTTCGAACTTCCCTATTTAAAAAAAGCATAGGAACTTAAAATTTAATGGGGATTGTTTATTATTATTCAAAAGAGCATTTACTGGAATTTATTTTGTGAAGATTATCTTTTTCAAACCTTGGCCGCGAATACGTCTCAGATGATCCATCCGCTGAGTCCAATTTTCGAGGTCTCGTTCGAGAAATTCGACTGGTAACTGGTGAATGAAACGTTTTGCTTTAAGGGCCGAATCAAAGCGGGATTGTTCATATAGAATTTAGACTTTATGTATCCAAACAGGAAAAAATCTGACGGTGTGATATCACTAGATCTTGGTGGCCATGCGATCGGCGCAAAACGTGAAATTATCTGCTCACCAAAGTGTTCTCTCAATAACTCCATTGATTGGTGCGATTTGTAGGAGTTGGTGCCATCTTGTAGAAATCTAGGGTTGCCGAGATCCCGGGATTCAATTTCAAGCACCAAATCGTCGGTTATCATGGCGCGATAACGGTCGCCATTGATGGTCAATGCTGAATACGCTGGCGCGGTCTCGTTCGCAGTGGCTTAACTGAAACTAATGAGATAACTGTCATTTCTTCACTACTGCCTGACATTGCCTCGTCTTCATTATTTTAGTAAGAACATAGTTCGGAGTTGCAGTTGCTGCCACTTTCTTACCTCTCGCTTCACCCACCTCGCCGAAAGCAACGAAATTCTGCTGTTGTACGGCGCCGCTAAAACTTGAAAAAACCAAAGCCGCTAAACGCTTACTCTTAATTTCTCGTGCATTGATGATGTGGATAAACAAAGCGATAGCAATAACCACAATAGCACCAAAGGTAAATTTTGGAACTACAGTGTTCGTAGTAGCTAGGCGAGAAACGATAGCACAAACAGTTGCGCCGACAGCGTAGTGTTAGTCAGCCTTAAATAATTAGACGAGCGTCGGATTGAATTTGACAAGTGACTGCTGCAGTAGCAATTGTAGATTACGTACAATAGCAGAACCAGTCAAAAACGCTACTCCCTTCCTTCCTTTTCCTTCCTTATCGAGTAAAATGTGTGAACAGTTGAGCCCGTGGTAAGAACGCAGATATCAGCCATCTTTGTTTGTTTTCATTTGAACAATTTTGCCATTGCCCAATAGGCATATATAGTTTTGAGCACATCTATGTTTTCAATTACAATTTTTTACAATATTAAATATAAAACTGAAAACAAACTATTAAAAATAGTTTATATGTATATAAATAATAGCATTCGACTCTGATTTTGAGTTATTTTTAGAAAATTTCAAACATATTGAAACATATTGAACAGATTGAATTATAAAAGTTGATAACTACTACAGTATATCGATATTGGCAACCCTGCGTTGCGAGAGAGCAATCAGCTGACACGTTTCTACGGCAAAAATCCAAATGCCATGGATTCCCACGGCATCCTGCGGCAAAGAGAGAAGGGAGTAGCGTTTTTCACTGTTCACTTACATTGCGCGCCCATAAAATAGGTCGTATCAGCTGACACGGGCCACAACTCTACGTTTTTCACTGTTCCTGCTATAATGTACAATAAACACAACTGAAACATTGCTACAAGCGACAACAGTGCCCTATATATAAGCGTATGTTAATTGCCAATTTGACTTATATATTTACGAACACAATAACGTCAAGGACGGCCGCGTCCGATTCGAACTAAACGACTTCACAGCCAATATAATATATAATAGTATAGACTGTAACAGCGATAAAACCAACAACACCGAAAGTGACAGCAAAATTTATTTACGGAATAAAATGGCAATAACCACGTACGATTGCGGCAGATCGCAACACTCGCGCATGCTGTGTGGGTTGACATCGGCCTTTTTCGGTAATGCCGAAATTGCTGGCAACTTTGCGCAGTTTGCACAGTTGATGTTATGCCGGTTGATGCTGTTGTATGATGCTTATTCGAAATTGCACATCAAAAATATTTGCATTTCTGAACTATGTAAGAATGAGCGAAATCATAATTTTTCCACAGGAATTGAAAGTAGCCATATTCCATTTCCAGCTCATAAGATATTTTTTGGCATCATGGATATTATTTGTTTATCTTTAAAGAATGAAATAATGTTTCTTTCCGCTGCATGCCAATATGAGTTAATGAAAAGAAAGTTTCCGCTCGCAGATCTAGATGTCTAGATGGTACTAATTTTATAATACCAACCTCAAATGATGATGCCATTAGTTATTACAATCGAAAAAGCATCTATTACATACATAATAATGCAGGTGAGCTTAATTTTGTAATTAGATGTATTCCGAGTATTTTCAAAGGAATATTATCTTTAGACATTCAAATGAGAAATAATTGGCCTCTTTGTTTGCTTCTTACATTTAATACATTTATTTTTACATGTATAAACATATAACTTATTAAGCATTAATAAAACAAAACAATTCCCGTTAAAATATATTTTAGTATTAATTGAGTAAGATTTAAAATCTTAATCTTAAAATTAAATGTAAGATCTAGTTACAGTTAATGTCACAAGTTTAGAGATTATTATTTTAACATTAAATATGAAATTTAATTATTCTTTTGTAAAATATTTTTCAAATCAATAAATGTCTTAATCCGTTCTTGTTCAATTTCGACTTTTTACCGTTCAAGTTTTTTCGCAACGTACCTGCGCCTTTTCTTCCAGATATTTCAAATTGAAGTGTTTCATTGCCTGCATCCACTTCCTCGTTTTAGCGCCACTACTGGGCAAATCGCATAAATTAGCCTCCGTTACCGTTAATGTTTCTTCGAAGGTATTTTGGAGCGACGATTGCAGAATATTTAGTGGTGGATTGATTGAATAGCGTACGCCATAAGCTGCATCAAATTCGTTTAAAAATATATATATAGTAGCGTTATGGCCGGTTTGCTAATTCCGCTATTTGATGCCTTTATAGGTGGTCAATAAATTTTGACACTTTTGGGAAATCTGTTTCCTTTTTTGATTAAAGTCCGAACTTTTTGCGATGATACTTTCGAATCGTTACATCCGTGCACGGATCGGCAAATATACGAAAGAAAATTACGTGATACGTCAATCGTTAGCAAACGGATCGTAATGTATTTTGAATTTTACAATAGTTTTTAAATTCCACATGGCTTTAGATCGTAATTTTAGGTCACAATAGATATGGAACTGTCAAAACTGTTACAAAACTTTCAATAAAGTAACAAAAGCTAATTATATATCGAAATGGATTCGACTTTGTTTTTGTAGTAAAAGTGATGGTGATCAAAAACTAGTGCGGAGATAGCTAAGAGATCGTAGCAAAAGCGTGGGTATAAAAACAAAAACAAATTATGAAGCCTCATTAACAACATTTTCTTTGTAGATGTATAGTTGAACAAAGCATTGGAATCTTAAAAAGACGGTGGAGTATTTTAGGATATGGTAAGAGAGGAAGGTATCACCGCACAAAAGTGGAAGATTTGCTAACGTTTTCGAGGCATTACATAATATCTGCACAAAATTTACAATTAGTTATGACCCTAAAAATTGCGATTCTTATCACACATAAGAAATGGACAACGGGGTAACGAACCGTTTCACCGCAATCGACCAAACGTTAAGAGACCAAATAAATAAATTTAATTCAAAAATGTATATATCCTTAACCTTGTAAATAATTTAATTTTTATTGTCAAGTAAAATACAAAAATTTTGTTCATATAAATATATTTTTTTTTTAATTTTTAATGAGATATTCCATTCATTGGTTTCTTATATATGTATGTTCTTTATTCCTAAAAATTATAAAAAATTTAAAATTCAAAAAAATTTTGCTCACAATTCCATAAATTTGTCTATTACGATTGGTAGTTTGCGTTCGAACGAACGGATGCGTTTATATACTTGTTCACGTATGTCATCATGTCAGATTACGATAGAAGCGTAATATTAGGTTGTCAAAAAAGTCTTGCGGTATTTTCGCTAGTTGGCGCTGAAAGCGCGTTGTTCTAGTTTTATTCGTCGCATCGGGTCATGCTATACCTTTTCGGAAAGCCCATTTCACGCCCTAACAAGTGTTTGATTGATTGTTGTTTCTTTTAAGTCGTTCGTAAGTTATAGCGTCGCAAACATGGAGCAAAATAAAGAGAAAATAAGGCATATTTTACAGTACTACTACGATAAAGGCAAAAATGCATCTCAAGCCGCCAATAAAATTTGTGCATTTTATGGACCCGATACAATTTCCTTTTCCACCACACAACGATGGTTTCAACGTTTTCGTTCTGGTGTAGAGGTGGTCGAAGATGCGCCACGCTCCGGAAGGCCTGTCGTCGAAAATTGCGATAAAATCGCTGAATTGGTCGAAAGAGACCGGCATAGTAGTCATCAAACCTTATAAACCATTTGAAGAAGCTTGGAGTCACCAAAAAGCTCGTTGGATGACACACGAATTTATTCAATAAAAATACCGCAAAACTTTTTTGACAACCATGTTCAGACCGAAAATTTAAAAGATTATATTACATTTAAGCATTTCATAACCCAAAAGTGTTCTCACTGCCGTTAGAAAGATCAAAAAACAGCTGTTATTGTCATTCATGAAGTCACATCGCTTAATATTTATCAAAAGAAAAGATTGTCATTGAGTATTTTGAAATAAAAGCAGTCTTTTTATTAATATTTTCCATATAATAGAAATAATGGATGCATTTTTTCATTTGTTAAGTCGATTTTCAGGTGAAATTAGATTCATTGCTTTAAAAAAAATTTGTTTGTTTACATGTTTTTCCTTTTGTAACGTCTAAATCAGCTGTGATAATGTAACAGATTTCCAGTGCTGGCAAGTAGATTGTGCAAAATCAGAGTCGCACAGAGAGATTTTGCGTGGATCAGTTTCAAATCATTTCAATGAAGTGATTTGGAATTGTCATTTTCGTATGGCGAAATCTTGATAAATTTTTAAGATTAGTGGGTCTGAACATGGTATTACGATCATTTATGTCATAATACGAAATACAGGCTTTTACGTGACGAGTGATACGTTTACGGATGTAACGATTCGACCCCAGTCTCAAGTCTCTAAATTTGAGATTCTAAGATAGAGAAATTTTTTGAGAATTGAGACGATTTTGCTATTCTATAAGTGACAGTCACAAAATCTATTACATTTCATTACTCAGAGATGTTTTTACACTTGAATGAAAATAAATATGTCGATAACAAATATTAAAATTTCTATAACATAGTTAAAAAACTTAATTATTAATAAAAATAAAAATATAAATATGTATGTATGTTGACTTTGTTTTTAACCTTTTCATGTCTGAGTTGCCTACAAAATGTAAAAAACGGCAATCGATTAATATCTATGATGATCTCTATTCAGTATATTCAAAATGGCAGACCAGAGTTCTTTTTAGTTTTGTGACCTGCTAACTATCAGGTCTCAAATTTGAGGCAATATTTTGAGACTAACGCTAGAGACTGTTTAGTGAATAGTAACTAGCCACAAATTGAGACTTTACCTCAAAATACCTCAAACAGAGACTAGAGACTGATTACAGAATCCCGCTATAAATGTAGAACCCGGATGAAATAACTCGATCTCAGTCGGAGTGTTAACAATAAAACGAGATAGTGCATAAGATCAAGAAAACATTATAAAAATGTTATTTAATGCGACAGACTTTCAGTCGAAAATATTTTTTCAGATTACACCGGAATATATGAGTATAGTGCTTGCAAGACTTGACAGTTAATAGGAAGAAACATCTCATTCAAAAATGCGTTCGATAATGGTCTGGACCCAACTTTTGTCTCAAGGTACTGTTTAGTTAGTCCTGAAATCTTGCCCTGTTATGAGCATGATCGATGGAAGTTTTTGCAAAATTTTTTGCAACTGTGTTGAAGTAATCTTTCTTCATATTATGGAACTGCTATAAAAAATTTGAACAATATCTTGATCTTCTTTTACTGCTAGTAAAATCGTTTCGGTATGCTCTACTCTCTCTTTTGCATCTATGCTGTCCACTGAGCGCGTAGAAATTGCAAATCCACAAGAACACTTGCTATATTTTGACGATCAGCGTCACGGGTTGTATTGATCCCTTGAAGAAGTTTATTTCGTTGATGGACAGAAGGATTTTAAACCATATGAAATAAATCATCAAAACGCACACAAATTTGCTCATATAGTGGACAAGTTTCAGCCATAACGTTAAGCTTTTCTAACTTCTCTCAAAGCGTTTATTAATACGTACGACACAAAAAAGTTATTGCTCGAGGACAGCATTGAGACGAGTCGACTAAATTTACTACTGTTAGCCCTGTTCACGGCAAATCGAATTATTCACCTATCAGAAGCAGAGAACTCGGGACCCCGGAGGAATCAAACCTCTTCACCTCGGAAGTGGGTGAGTCACAAATCGAGGCTTGTTTGCATGAATCTGAGCTTAAAAAAGGCAAGAGCAAAAACCAAGGTAGAATAATCGCTAGCAATTGTGCAAATTTGCAGTAACCAAGTCAACCGAACCCAAAATGAAAATAATATAAATTGCTTGTAACTTGCTTTTAAATTTTTTTGTAATTTTCTCATTCTTCTTATTATTTCCAACATGCCATGAATATTTGGGAATCCTAAAGTCAAAAGCGCATATGTATGTATGTATGCAAAGAATCGAAACAAAATTACAGCAAAATCCGAACATTTTCGCAGGCGCTGCAAAACTAAACGTCCATCCTATATTTATGTATGTAATTGACGTCACTGTTCTTCACTGGGTGCAGACATGCACTTTTGAGCGCATATAATGTACTATATTTATACCTATTAAAAGTATGGCGCAACGTCTTTAACCCTCTAATGCGCGAATTAAAATGGGCGGAGCTACAACATTTTTATAACGTATTTTGTTAGCCTTAACTCAAGTATGAAGTGACAAAAATTTCAAAGTCCTTAGTGTCCTGGTTCATTAGTTACAGGATGTTACTTATAGCCCACAGCACTTTTGCAAAATTATTGTAAACAAACTAAACACTTTTCCAATGACTTATTTTTATTTTTAATAACCTCTCTTACCTTTATTTATTTACAATAAAACTGCTACTTTAATCTTTTTAAACACTTTTTGCGTAAACGCCTTTTTTCACGATCTTGACAATTCGCGATTATAACAATTTCTCTCTACGAAAGACGCCTACTGAATGAACCCTTGCATAGTTTAAGGGGGTATTCTAGTCTAGAAATCAAATTTTGGGCAGCTTTTTGAACTTTGTTTAAAAAAAAACCAAAAAATATTTTTACCATCCATTTTTTTATGATGTTTTTATTGATATCTTAAGAATACAAAAAGTAAATTTTACAAAAAAATATTAAAAATTAAAATAATTAGAGGGGGAGAGACAGGTGTAAAAAAAAAATGGCGCATCCTGGTGACATTGATCCCGACTCTCCTGGTGGTCTGAAAAAACAAAATAAAATGAAATTCTTAATCAGTAAGGATGCTATTATAGTACCTACTTCAGGGAACACGAAAAAAAAAAATTTGGAAAAATCGCGACTGCCTAAAAATAAAAATCATTTTTTACGCTTTTTTTGGAAATTCCTGAATTTTTTAAAATATTAAAAACAAAAATTTTGACACGATGCTGGTAGGAACGATTAAGGATTATATAAAGAAGGTTCACACAAAATTTCAAGTAAATCGGTTGTATAGAACCGAATAGAGATAATGCCGGTACCGTGTGAAAAAAGTAGTTTCGAGAAAAACGCGTAGCTCTTAAAATAATTTTAATTTTTAAAAATCCTTTGGAGGATATGTTTTTAAGGGTCTAAACTTTAAATATATGAAAAAAACATTGAATTTTTAAAAATTTCCTTAAAATAATGCAAAATTCTAAGCGTCAAAAAATTTAAATAACGGGACTTAGAAGCATTTATGTACAATGTAGCCTATATGCAACATTGGGCATAAAAGGGTTAATGGGTGTACATATATGTATATACATACATATATACAAGTATGTATGAATGTAAGTAGCTTTTGTAAGGCCCCCTTAACAATAAATAATAACAGCGTTGTATGTAAATAAAATTATTTACATTTACCATGTACATATTTTTCTTTATATTATATTAGCATTGCCGCGGTGTTACCCGCGGTTTATTAGGGAAAATAAATTATGTATTAACAATTCATATAATGAGTAATCGCATTTTCAGAAGCATAATAATTAAATTTTGAGCATGGGAGAGATCGATTTACAAAATTTTGGGACTGACAGAATGAAGGAGTTGATTATGTTTATGTTTTTGTTTTTTTTTTCTCGGGTAGTAGAGAGGTAAAAATAATATTGAAATTTGAACATGTCGTAGAATGTACGTACGAATTGGGCGTTATTTTAAATATTGTGTTTTAATTGTAAAAGTTAGGTACAAAGCTCTTCATATTTTATCCTAGAATTCCTTTTCATAAAATTTGCCATGGAAGAATTTTCTCCCAATAAAGTGTAGCTCATGTGATAATTCAGGGTAACTTCATACCAATTTCTTTTAAAATTGCTTTAGCCGTTTAGTCGTGAAAAAGTAACAAACATACACACTCATAAACTTTCGCCTTTATATATAATAATAATGTTATTAGTAATGTTCAATGATGTGTGTTCCACGACGTTGTATGCGCGTATATTAAAATTAAAAAAATAAAAATTAAATTATGTGAAAGCAATTTCAGTTTGAAATGTCGCTTATGAAATCTTATCATGCTTTGGAACAAGTCTTAAATTAAAATATATTCGTGGCTATATTCTATGCTATATACAGTGGACCAATAAAGTTTACATACACCTAGTTCTATTAAATTACGTTTATTTGTTATAAAATGAATAAATTTTGTGGTTTTTTTCTATCCATTTCAAAAGGTGTACATTTAACATCAAATTTTGCATATCAAAATATTTTTTTTTTACAAAAATAAAAAAAATTAATGCTAAAGCTTAAAATGCGCTAATTCATATGAAAAAAGTTAACGTACACTAATGATTATTTATATAATTATTTATATAAATCAAAAGTAATTACAATAGTTTTAGCGGTTTTTGGCTTACATATTGTTGCTATTATTGTCCCTGACATCAATGTATGCTCCCCGCTAGATTTCTAGTATTATTTACGGATATTTTGGCCCACTAAGTCCATGATCCAGCTTTTTGGCCTTATTTTGAGGAATTTGATGTTTTCGAATACGATTTTTCAAAAAGTTCCAGATATTTTGAACAGGATTAATGTATGGTGATTGCTGGACCTATAGAGTTATTTCTAATTCCAAAACAACCCTGCACGCACAAGATAAGACGGGTGTTTTGGGTCGTTACCCTGTTGTAAATAGAAGTGGCTGCTATTAACAGCCGATTTAAGCACACTTAAAATTTAAATTTTTTTGTTGAATTGTTCAGATACATATTTTGATCCATGTTTTCATTAATAAAGTCCAAATGTCCAACTCTAGATGCAAGCATACATCAGCAAACCATATCATTACCCCCACAGTGCTCTACCATTGGCAATACATTTTTTCCTTGCGACTCTTCATTGATCTCTTTCCACTCATCTATTTGAACCAAATATATTAAATTTTGATTCGTTGGTGAACACAGTGTTTTCCAAAAACCAATACGGTTTGTTTAAATATTGTTAGCAAACGCCGACCTCTTCTTTTTATTAACCTTACTTATGTAAGGCTTACGACTTGCGATTCGTCTATGATGACCAGCACTCTTCAACACATTCCTTACTGTTTCAGGATTTATTTTTTTTTTTTGTGTACATTTCAATGCTGTTGTTAACTCGGCTATAACCGCGTAAGCTATGATAGCAGTTTGATAGGCAAATCAGGTTTGAAAAAATGTAATTTCAGTTTAAAATAGGTTCGGGCAAGAGTCATAAACAACGCCTGCACTCCAGATGGGTATGCTGAGCGTAACAAATATAGCTCTTTAAGCCATCAAGAGGACAACTACATACATATAAGATAAATAAAAGGCACTACGCACAATGCTTCACTAGCTAAGAGAAGATGAGTCTATCAGTAAGACACGCTGGTGATTGGACATTCCGCTTTACATACGGAGTAGCGCTATATTGCTGCTATCATGGCTGTCGCTCTTCGTTGTGACCGTCGTCCTCAATTACAAATTGTTTACTTTATAATGTTATATTCAATGCCTGAAGCAACGATTTTGCGCGTAATGGGGGCTAAAGACAGAGTTTAACCCTTCGTCCCTTGTAAGCTACTCATGTAAAACATTTTTGTCGTCGCGCATGCATCTAGGCTATTCTGTCTGTGGCACTCATGACCTCATGCCAGCCAGCCAGTATAGATTTTAAAAATTTCATGGCAACGCAATAAACTGAAAGCGAAAACATCGAATGTACCAGTAATATTACGTTATGTGGCCGCAATTGCCAGAGCTAACGACGGCTATTACTGTCAGGTGCCTTCAGAGCATAAACGTGGATGACGCTGATGCAGCACTGTTACAAGACGTGGGCAAAACACATAAGAGTATACGAGTAGGGCTCCCAATGTATTACATCCAACCCGCTTTACACGGATTTACAGCTCTTTAGTATGTATGCCACATATGGAAATCACATAATAATAGAGAATTTGTGTACCAACTCAAGCAGTTATTCAACTTTCGATGCTTTGTTTTTTCAAAGCGTTGTATTTGCAAGGACTGACTTGGTTGTGATTTGTCCGTGTTCGTCTCTCTATACGTACATTATTGAGGTCTTTGCGTTCACTGTCTTTGGCCATTGTCTCTTTAGACATTGCGTTGCATCATAAACTTGTTAGTTTCATGTACTCAAGCCTTATAGCAGAAATAGCCAAAAATGCTACTCCCTTCCTTCCTTTGCCTTCCTTAGCGAGAAAAATGTGTAAAAAGATGAGCACAATGTTGCCATTGCTCAATACGCATATATAGTTTTGAGCACATCTATGTTTTCAATTAAAATTTTTTACAATATAAAATATCAAAACTGAAAACAAACTATTAAAAATAGTTTATATTTTTATAAATAATAGCATTCGACTCTGATTTTGAGTTATTTAAAAAAAATTTCAAACATATTGAAGACAACTTTTATGATTACTACAGTATATCGAGATTGGCAACCCTGCGTTGTGAGAGAGCAATCAGCTGACACGTTTCTACTGCAAAAATCCAGATGCCGTGGATTCCTACGGCAAAGAGAGAAGGGAGTAGCGTTTTTCGCTCTTCTCTTACATTGCGCGCCCATAAGATAGGTCGTATCAGCTGACAAGGGCCACAGATCTATGTTTTTGGCTGTTTGTGCTATTAACCTACTATAAATTACGACGTGGTCTTGTCTATGTCTTAAGTTTTTATGCAGATTTTCAAAACGTCTCTGAAGATAATGACAAGAGAATGACTAAACTCAGAGCCTGATATATTGATTTATAGTTGCCAATTTATATAGCAAATATATCCTATTATAGTCCGATATCAGCGGCTCGAAAAACGAGCAGCTTATTGATAAAGGAAGAACATGTAGAAAATTTAAAATCGGACCCTTAAACACAGAGCCTAGTTCGCGTTAAGACAGATAGACGGTTGTGTCTCAATCGATTCTACTCATCATGGTAATCATTTCTCTATGAATATATGATATGGTCTCCGCGGATTTCTTCTGCGTACTACAAACTTGGGGGCAAACTTTATATATCTTCTTCAGTGTAAAACTATTTTACGTTTACTATTATTACTGTTGTTGTAATCGTTTTATGCCTGCTGCTTGTGTTATATTGTTGCTATGCTCTTGCAACATGTTGCTACAAACTATAATTTTTGTTCACCTAACGGTTGCATGTTTCATCTAAACACTAATCGAGAGAGATATAATTGAATTCCGGGTAACTGTCGGTCTGTCCGTCTATCCGTCCGGCCGTATATCGGTGTGAGTTATCTGAATGAAAATAATAACAGTGTATCTCTGCGGCAAAAATTGATAAAGTCAGGTGAAAACTTGACTTAGTCCCTATATAACTTATATGTAATAGAAGTTTCAACAATCGGCTGACTTTACTCTATGTAGGTTGGTCATGGTATATGAGGTACTTACATAAATGAAACCCAGGGAGTATTTAATTAGTATGTTGTAAGTTAACAGTATGTAGTATTGGCTAAAATAGATAACTTTCGCTACATTTTCTGACACCGCTATTTTCTGGGCCACTATTCTCCGGTATTTTTAATAACAGCATTTCCACGAACAATCTTATTTACAAATTTTCTTGCAAAGTAGCTTTTTTGGATGTTGAGAGTAGGTTTTGTTAGAAGTCGCTAGAAAACCGTATATTATCTCTGGTTGGACTTATACAAATGTACATTATAGTATACAGCCAAATCAGAATCAGTTCAAAAATATTTGTGAATTGCAGTGAGCACTTATCCGGCAGCATGCAGCAATGTGGCTGCTGACAGATGTAGGAAGCATAAATTATGAGCTTCGGTAAGTGAGCTCAAATTGACACAAGCTAACAGGTGCATGTTTGTGTATAATGCGCGATTTGAGATACGAGTGGTAAACAAATATTCCACAAATCCTCAAGAACTCGCCGTCAGTTGACAGATAAAGGCGAAATTTATGGGCGCAAAAGTGCTGATGCGTAATAATAACGGATTGAGCTGCAGCTTCGGCATTTCAAGCTTTTATCTAATTGTCTAGCAATTTGTCTTTTCTATATTTTCCACTTGTCGGTAAGTAATTAATTATATGAATTTTAAATATTTTCTTTCGTTAACTCATAGAGCAAAAAATATCTAGCATGATAACTCCATTAGCTGAAACAGCAAGAAGCAAGAATTCCCAAACACAATCAGAGAAATGGCCACCAAAGCATGATCATAACAACTAAAGCGATGTCATCGACAGTAACGCAAGCACTTAGACGGGGGAACGGATGCCACAACAGCGACACTACCTGCTACTTCAATAGCAGTGCCCACCTTTCAATCAACATCACTTGCTGCACTTGACACATCAGCAGCTGCCACGAGTATAATACACTTTGCGTCATCAGGTTAGCACATCTTCATCAGCCGAATATGATTGCTTCTGTTTTTGTTGTTGTTAACTAGCTGCTACTTTATTGTTTTCTATTTCTTTCATCTGTGTATGCACTATCACTGGCAAAGAGAACATGCGATAATAATGTCCCGTTATTTGATTTTTGTTATTTTCTTCTAAGTTTAATCGGAAAATGACGCAATTTTTGCATCATCAGGTTAGCACATGCAATTTGTCTTTCATTTATCTTCGGAAGTTGAATACTTATTGACACCAAATTTTTTGTACTGCTCACGTGATCAATTTTCATTAATATGGATAAAGGAAAAGCGTTATCGGTTGAAGAGAAAGCAAAAATCGAAGCCTTTGAAGAGTTAAAGCTTTCAATAACTGAAATATCAAAAAAAACCGGCAGGAGTCGAAAAGTTATATACAATTTCTTACGTAATAACTCGGGATATGGTCGAAATAATAAAGGCTGTAATAATAAAGTGCTTTCCGATATTGATAAGAGAGCGATTTTGAGATAAGCATCCAACTCTCACGAGTCGACCGCAAAGATCAGGACAAATTTTGGCGTAAAAGCAAGTTTATCTACTATTCAAAGCAGGGCTGCAAACCGGTTTTGAACCGAACCGGTTTTTGAACCGAACCGTCGTATTTTTTCCGTTAAAAGCTGTACCACGAACCGAACCATTTTTATTTTGAAAACACTGAACCGAACCGAAAACCACTAAAACCTAATGGTTCGGTTCGGTTCAAATAAAGAATTTTTCAGTCAATTTTTACTCTAAATATTTATAAAAATTGCAACTCTGCGCCTTGCATATTTCAAGCATTTTTATATTTATATGGCAATACTGTTGTAGTACCGACTTTTGTCATCAGTAAAATGCGCACATCACTTATTGCATTTACATACTCGCAACATTTACGTATTTGCTTTTTAATTTTAATATGTTTATTTATTCAAAATGAGCAAAAATAAAGTGCATGAAGAATTCACTTACAATGAAAAAGAAAATAAAAGTGTCTGCAAACATTGCAACATGCAAATGGCTGGAAAACATACGGAAAATTTATTAAGACATGTGAAAAGGAAGCATAGTGATGTTGTGGAACTGTTGCCGAAAAAGAAAAAAGTGAACACATTAATAACGATAACAGCATTTTAAAATACGTTGTAGCCAAGACGCCGAAGGCACAATTTTTTTAACAAAGGAACAATTGTTGGAAGCTTGTTTGGAGTTGGTCACAAAGAATGGCAGACCACTGAAAATATTAGAAGACAGTGGCTTTCGAAAAATTATTGATCCGGTTTGCAAGACAGTGGGTGTTACCATTAACAGACAAAATATAAAAGAAGAAATTATCCAAAGAGCCTCTGCGCTGCGTTCTCAAATAACAAACAGATTAACTAATCGGTAAGTTACAGATTATAATGTTTTGTCAAATTAAATTTCTATGTTTATTCTAATTGCAGGTTACTTTCTATTAAAGTTGATTGCGTAAGTAGATTAGATCGATCTATAATAGGCATCAACGCACAATATATTGAAAATGGCAATGAAGGAAATATTTGTGAAACATACCGCACTGAATCTCTTCAATACAATCACGGATGTTCTTCAATCATTTCAAATAAATATAGATCGGGTTTATTCAATAACAATCGATAATGCCGCCAACATGGTTTGCGTTGGTAAATTATTTAATAATAACTCAAAAGTGCCAAGTGATAAAAATAGCAACGAAGTTGCTATCGAAGATTCAGATAGTAATAACGACATGCTCATGTAATAAATTAGTATAAAAATAATTTCAGTTTATTTTAGATGATTTACTTGGAAATGAAGGTGAAGAGGAT